>JALIGW010000004.1:31431928-31709362 GCA_023053685.1 Diadophis punctatus similis
TGAAGTGCTACCTTTCTTGGCCTTGTTTCCCATAGCTCTTCTCGCTTTCAAGTATTATCAACATTCTTTTGCTTTCTAAGCATTTCATGGTGTAACTGGCATTTTTACTGCTTCTCTAAGGAGATTCAGGAAAGATGACTGGAAGGGGTGTGATCTGTCTATCTTGACTATCACCATTTTTCTTTTTCAGTACTGTTATGGTATTTTCCCCCATTTGTTTAAGGATTTAAGGGGATAAGCAATGGAGTTTGCATCCATATAATTTATGTTCATGCACATTAGGTTTTCTTAGGGTTTTGCTACTTATCTGAGATGTTTATTAACAAAATGCAGTCTTCGTATCCTGTGAAAGACTAGAAAGAAGGCAATTATAGGCCTGAGAACTTTTGTCATCATGTTGTAAATCTTCTGACACTAGCCAAGGCCAAGATTTAACAAAGAGCAGCAAAGGCTTGGAGGGTTCAAAGAGAGGTTGCTAGCCTTATAAATTATGTCAGTGCGACAGGACTGCTAGCTTGAAGAATAGAAGCCGGAAAACTGAATATAATAATTGAAAGCTATCCGTGGTTCAGTAATTAGAGAATGAAGCTGTTCCTAAGTCTTAGGTCTCCTAGAACTAAGGAGAAATTTCCTAATGGTGATCACAAACAATCAACCAGTGGAATTGCTTGCCTTCAGAAGTTGTGAGTGACCCATCACTGGAGACTTTCAGGAAGAGACTGGATAGCCATTTGTCTGAAATGGTATACTCTCCTGCTCAAGCAGGGGATTGGATTAGATCAGGGGTCGGCAACCTTAAACACCCCGAGAGTCATTTGGACCCTTTCCCACAGAAAAGAAAACACCGGGAGCCACAAAACTCTTCCCATGCCTGACTATTTCCTGAGCGGCCACAGAACTAGCATACCGTATTTTTCGGAGTATAAGACGCACCGGAGTATAAAACGCACATTAGTTTTGGGGGAGGAAAATAGGGGAAAACAATCTGCCTACCAGGTATTCATCTGGCTAGCGTCCTTAGTCTGGTCAGCTTCAGCACATTATTTTATCCCCTGGTTAGGACTTAAAAAAACCTTCTTCTGAGAGAATAACAATGAAAGAGCCTGCAAGCCAGTAAGAGCTGGGAAGATCGTTAGCACCTGGTTAAGGCTAGAAAAAAACTTATTTGGAGCAAGTAGAGCAATGAAAAAAAATTCTGCAAAGACTTAGGGCTGGAAAAACATTCTTCAGAGAGAGTAACAATGAAAAAGCCTGCAAGGTAAGAGCTGGGAAGATCGTTAGCACCTAGTTAGGGCTGGAAAAAAAGCTTTGAAAAAGCTACATTCAGAGTATAAGACACACCCAAATTTTCAGCCACTTTTAGGGAGGAAAAAGGTGCGTCTTATACTCCAAAAAATACGGTATATAGTGGAATTAAAGATTCTGTTTTCTTCTGAAACTTTTCTTTTCTTGGATTTATCCATGGTTGGCCTACTGGGGATCGGAAAGCTCAATAAATTGTGTGCCGGTGGATGTCGCACATTGGCAGTTGTGACACATATTTTGAGCGACAGGGAGCCACAGCAGAGAGATGAAAGAGCCACATGCAGCTCCAGAGCCGCAGGTTGCCGACCCCTGGATTAGATGACCTCTAAGGTCCCTTCCAACTCTGTTATGCTATGTAGGAGATTAGGAAGCTGAGAGTAGAAGTATTTATAATGACAATGGGCTTTGATTGTGAAGCATGTTAGATGTGCAAATTGAGGTGCTGTTGCCATGGGGCTGTGTGAAATCCAAAATGGACTTTGATCACGAGGTGCATGTTTGATGTTCAGATCTTCCTAGATGTGGAATTTTATGAGGGGGTCTGACATAGTATTGTGATTTAGGAGATTTCCTTATCTTGAGGGGATTTTGTTTCCTGGCTGGCTTCCTGGGGAGACATACTTTTGTCATCATTAGCCTCCATAAGATGAAAAGCTTTTTAGATATCTCTATAATTTTGTTTGTGACTTTTGCCTGTGAAAGGGATGACTCAGGTGGCAAGTGGGTATTTTTCTTCCGACAGAAGTAATCCAGTACATCTATGGCAGGGATTGAGAGAACGTTCTTGCTACTCACAAGAAAAGTTATTTCATTCATTTGGTGGATTTAGGCATCCCTAGGTTTTTTTCCTGTAAATGAACCTTAATTTTCTTTGGAGGCTCTAGTAGAAGTACAGCTATCATATACTGTTGACTGAATGGTACACGGTTTCTATCTCATATGGTCTCCTATTCCACCAAATGGACAGTTTTTTGAGAGGCATATATTGTATGCTACAGTGAAGTATGAAGGAGACATCCACCCAGCCGGCCAGATCATCCCTTGTGGACAATGGGGTGACAGATGTCTTAGCCAAATGGTTCTTGCATCCGATTCAGGAATCAATTTTTTTTATTGAAAAGTTTTAAAGGTACAAAGTACAAACATTTCCCCCCCATTTTTCTCCCCTCCTCCCCCTTCCCCCCTCCCCCTTCCCCCCCTTCCCCCCTCCCGGACTTCCCAGAAAAAGCACAAGGTATAAATCTAAAAAAAAACTAACATAAAACTTACTATAAAAGAAAAAAAAAGAAATTATTAGTTCAAAAATACCCATTCATTTTTAACTCTTTAACAATCCAAAAGCTTGAAAATATAGTATATCATTTCACAAATTTCTAATATTAATAAACTATTTAAATTATTTTGATCTGATACTTTTTTTGAATATATTCAGTCCACTACTCCATTCCAATATATATCTTTCATTTGAGTGGTCCTTTAAATATGATGAAATCTTGGCCATTTCGGCCAAATGTATCATTTTCAACGTCCATTCTTCAATTGTAGGTATATCTTCTTTCTTCCAGTATTGTGCTACCAACAATCTGGCAGCAGATATGCAATTCAAAACCAGCTTAGTCTCTATAACAGAACAATCTGTTATTATCCCCAACAAAAAGAATTGTGGTGTAAATTTAATCTTTTTCTTTAAAATGTTTTGTATAATCCACCATATTTTTATCCAAAATACCTTAATCTTTTTACAAGTCCACCATATATGAAAATATGTAGCATCCTCACATTCACATCTCCAACATTTAGAATCTAAATTTGGATACATACAAGCTAACTTTTTTGGGTCTAAATGCCATCTATAAAACATTTTATAAAAATGTTCTCTCAAATTTTGTGCCTGCGTGAATTTAACATTTCTGACCCATATTTTTTCCCATGTATCCATCATTATCGGTTCACCAATATTCTGAGCCCATTTTATCATACAATCCTTAACTAATTCTGTTTCTGAATCTAATTCCAATAAAATATTATATAATCTCTTTATATGCATTGGGCCCTTATCTTTCATTGGTTATAAACTAAGTAGCAGTAGAAGAAAAAATATTTATTGAAGAATTCTGTCCAGTCCAGAGACATGTTCAGACAGATTTTAGGTTCAAGAGCATCAATCTGAGATGAGAAAGATAGAGGCTGAATTAGTGGAGGATTATTTGTCTACTTGGAGAGCAAAAGCAATAGCCAGAAATTATTGAGTTTGGCAAAATTCCCAGAGATAGAAGGAATGCCAATAGAAAAAGTGAAGTCCCAGGAAGCAAGGCTTCTTAAAAAGGGTGAGCCAGAGTTAAAAGAAACCTCACCACAAAAGTGTGTGTTATATTTGTGGTATTTACTCCCACAAGAGCTGGATGCAGCTTTGGTAAACAGTATAATGGTGCCTAAAATAGTCAGTACCATAGTATAATAGTGTAACAGTATAAAGTGGTATAACAGACTAAATGTTAACATTAAAATTCCAAGACATATCTCTTCCCCCCACCCCCACCCCACATCCCTTTCCTTCCAGAACAGGAGAAATTGCAGAGCTGGCAGTTAGTGACAATATGAAAAAAGGGTAGGAAAAAGAAAAATTATAAATGTTTCCCTTATCACCACCATCAAGAACTAAGAACTAAGGCAAAGCTCTTTAAGTGAGGAATGGCCAAGAGCCCACAATGCAACTGTGGTGCTCTAGAACAAACTATACCACATATAGAATGTTTCCTCAGGACATTTCAAGGCGCCTGGGACAATCTCATTGCAGTCACATCAGAAGCAGTTAAATGATTAGCTTCCTTAGTTATCATCTATCCCATTGCAATTCTAAGACTCCATATTATGATGCTTTTACGATGGTTTTATCTTAATTTAATCTTAATTTAATACTTTATATTATGCTGATACTCTAATTAAACTAAATTTGCATATCACTGTGACTCCTAAACTGGGAGAGTGGCTCCAACAGATCTCAGGAACAGCATCAGAGCTTTCTGACCAGAAAAGGACAGTGGTAGGAACAGCTAAAATACTGCATAACTCCCAGGCCTCTGGTAGAGCACCTGAGATCGAGGCGGACACATACCACCCATAGGGGTCTGAAGGGATTTTTAAAAAATACATATGTATGTATGGACACACACACACACACACACACACACACACACACACACACACACACACACACACACACACATTTATTTGATATGTGTCTGGCAACTAGCAAAGGAAAAAATAACTATGACTTCATTCTTCTGTGTCCATTTGTGCTGTAATGCCATGATTATTGTTTTCATGCTAGATGATGACATACATACTTGAGAAGGTTGTCAGTCACTTTGCCTGTCATGCCCTACATATATTTAATGAGGAAAACATGATTGGCAGTTACTTGCAACAGAGGCAGTAGAAGTGGGATATAGATCAGCAAAGGGGTTAGCACATGTCATGCTGGCCTAGTTTTCTGTTTATTTTATTTATTTATTTATTTTAGAGGTCTTATATGCCGCCCTACTCCCTGGGGACTCAGGGCGGCATACAACATGTCAAGAACCACTAAACAATATAAAATATTTAATAACAATTTAAAAAACGTTTGTTAAAAAAAAACTTACAACAACCATACATACGTGGGGGAGACCTAAGAAGTGAATTTTATTTATTTATTTATTTATTTTGTTATTCTTATATGCCGCCCAACTCCCGAAGGACTCATAACCCCGCCTGCAGGGGTTGCCTCAAGGATGAGCGGAGAACACTTCAACTCAGTAGTGAGGAAATGCTCATTTCACACGACACTGCAATTGTTTTACAAGATCTTTTGCAATAGGATATACATTCAGTCTGTTTGCAAGACTGTCAGCAATTTTTACAAATGAAATACAAATCTGCATTAAAATGCAGGTCTATTTATCACCCTGTTACTTATTTAGCACTCATATAGATTTCAGTGAGTTGGGATGTTAATATTATTTCAAAATACTGTATAATGTTCCTTATAACGTAAACCAGTATTGATATGAGAGATGGAGGAAGCTAAGGCTAATGGATAGATAACTTGTGCCTATGTTTCAAACAGGAACTTCTGAACATGTACTCATTTTCTTAAGTGAACTATGCACGGTGTATAGATGATGGATTACAATATATCACTATACTTCCTCTAACTGGCTGCCTTTAAATGCTAAAACAGAAAGATAAGCTTTTGACAAGTTGTAATACATGACTGATAAATTTCATTTGAACTCTTTCCTTTCTTTATATAGACAAATAATTTTTTGTAGTTTATGAGTCTTTTATTATGCATTTTTTTCACAGCACTCACGTTAACTCATACCATAAATTAAATCAATTCAATAAAGTTTTGCTGCCTTTTACATGGGGTAGAAAGGTTATTTGTGTTCAAAAATGTTATGATTTCCACATTTAAAACAGACAATAATTATAAAACTATATTACAAAACAAGTTTTATTTCATGTACTGTGTTTCCCCGAAAATAAGACCCTGTCTTATATTTTTTTGAACCCTGAAATAAGCGCTTGGCCTTATTGCCATGCACTCAAAAGCCCGATTGGCCTTATTATCAGGGGATGTCTTATTTTGGGGGAAACAGGGTATTTACTGAAATGATCTTCCATCTCTAATATTTTGTATAAATTTCTTGCTGTTTTCCACACTTCATAAACATTTATGATATTGAATGTTTAGTGTATTGTTATATTTTTATTGAACATTTCTTATATTCCCGCAACAGCTCTTGGATATATGAAGAGGCACGCAAATGAATTTAATTAATTATTTAATACATTTCCATTAAAATATTACAACAAAAACAATTACAACAAAAATGAAATCATGAAAAAATATTTTTCTGATATTGAAAATTGGAGATGATAGTAGGTTGGGAAACTGTTAAGATAAGGTGTGCTATGTGAAACACTGTGATATTTTACCTCTAGATACACTATTCTTTTCATAGGTAGTTTTTGCTGGAAAATTCATGTTTAAAAGTACCTTTTCTTGAGATGCTCTGACTAGATGCAGGCAGAATGACTGCCGTTTATGCTCCCTGTTTGAAGGGACTATCATTTGAATGAGACAATGAAGAAACATGGAACTATTATATGATATGCATGATACTTGAATCCCTGCATGTTCAGGTCAAATCCTAGAGTTCACTTGCTTCAGTATTGAACAAACGATATATATAGATCCCATCTTGATTTATTAAATGCTACCTTTATATCACATGTATATGAGCTAAATATTGTTTCTACCAAGTAGATTCTGAAAAAAAGCTAGCTTCTTGCTTTGATAAATGATTTTTTTTAACTATAGAAACTCTCTGTGGTGGCTGAATAATGTTTGACTGTATTTTTCTTGCTGCTTACTACATACGGGTATTTGTGCTTTCTTTTCAGTAACATTTATTATGAAAATAATCGCTCAGCTAGTTACATGCAGAATGTCCTTGTTCTGACTCTTGCACCAGCAAATAACAGCTCAATTTTAAATCATAGTAGGACTCTCACGGATACTGAGAAGATCAATTTGGTAACTCTTTTATTTGCATTCTGGATACAAGAGATTTTTTGGCTTGTTTCAATGGGCTTAATGGCTGAACTACATCTACCAGCTGCAGTCCAGTTGCTTTGAACATTGCTAGTGCTGTTGAGTTTGTTCTTCACTTTCCACTACAACCTTCTTTGTCAATTATCATCTGATTCTGTACAGGCTCCTCTCCTAAAATTACTCACCTTGTCCAATACTTCACATGTTGAACAAGATTACACTCACATAATCCATATAATTTTCTGTAAGAGAATAAGGCTTATTAATTAGTTTAAGTAGTTCATTTACTTGGGATTTTTTTTCCAAACGAGCCTCCGAGGGGAGAAGGGAGGTATCAAGAACCACAAACAAATGTGGGCATGTTCACCCATATACACAAAATCAGGGGTGGGTTCCTAATTTTTTTACTACCACTCTGTGGGCGTGGCTTATTTTGTGGGTGTGGCTTGCCAGCCATGTGACCGGGTGGGCGTGAGCCTCAGGAGCTTGGCAGCGGCTGGAGAAGCAGGGGGGCATTGCCCACCTGCAACGCAGCCCCCCACAGCAGGAGCAGCAAGACCGTGGCAGCGGTTCTTCTAGGAGGCTCCGTCCAGCCTGAATGCTTCTCCCCATTCGATGATCCTAGGTTCCTGCCGCCCGTTCTTTCAGCATCTCACACGTTCCCTCAGCCATCCTCCCCTGCTTGGACTCACTGTGGGGTAGGAAGGCAGCGCATGCGCAGTGCCAGAAGCTCGGCTTCTGGGCTTGCGCAGAAGAATTTTTTTTAAAAAATGTAAAAAAAAAATTTTTTTTAATGGCGGTGCCCAGGCCGCACCGGTACTGTGATGTCACCAGCGGGCCGCTACCGGTGCTATAGAGTGGACCGCACCGGTAGGAACCCACCACTGCACAAAATGTGTAGGATTCTGAATAAAACATGAAGGAGAAAAACAAAAAAAGCAGTACCAAAGCAATGACTCAGTTAATACCCTAACAATTTAGAGAAAAACACATCCTGAAATGAATAAAAACACACCATATACTATTTTTCATCCAAGACTGTCTTAGGATCTAACTCTCCTTTTATTGTCTCTAGCTGAGAAATGACACCCTTCTGGGATACTTGGATGCTGTTTTACTCTTTGGACATGCTTTGAAAGTCCTTTTGTCCAGACAAGAATCAGTTTGTCCTGTTGATTTGCTTGCCCAATTCCGGAATATCACATTTCAAGGTAATTACAGGTCTTGTTTCTTTTAGATTATTATGGATGGCTTATGCAGGCCTCTTAAAATTGGCAAATGTTTTAGGACTGCAAGTCTGAGGATTCTTGGTTAACTTTCTGAGCATTGCAATCCATAAATATCTATATTGGTAAATTGGTAGTGTGCAAAATTAAGTACCAAAAATAGAGTTTATGAAGAGGTTTCTTAACATTACCTTACAAATAATGAGGATGAAGCATCTTAAGAATACAGGGTAAAAGAAACACTTTTTCAAAAATAATTTAATTATACTTTACTATGTTTTATTAAAACTTTTAAACATGTAGATAAAAAAACACAAACTAATAAATGGTAAGCTAAAGAAAAGAAAAGGAAAAAAATAAAAGAAAAAGCATAGTATAAGAAAAGAAAAAAAGTATGTTCATTTTTTTTCTTTTTTACACAAAAAGTCCATAAAAGGCTTCCAGTCAGCCATAAATATAATATTTTCTCTAATCAAGGAGACTAATTTATCAATTTCAGCAAAATCTATCAACTTCACTAACCATTTCTCCGTAGTAGGTAGTGTTGAATCTTTCAACCTCTATGCATATATAATATCACTGCTGTGATCATGTATTGAAATAAACTTCAATTCCTCTTTTCTAACTGCTTGTCCATTAATCTTAAAAGGAAAAGTTCTGGCTTCAATTGAATATTAATCTTTAAAATCCTCTGTATGTATCTCGATCCATTTTTATAACTGCAAGTAGGAGATCCATTGATAATTATATCTTTCTGCTATTGTTGTATGATTTGATTTTTAAATTCTCCTCAGTAATTTTCCAATAGGCCATGTTAAAACAACCATTTATCTGCCATCCAGTACAAATTGTCAAAGGCATTCTCTGCATCTAACTAATTTGATTATTATTTACTATTAGTCTAATTAATTTACTATATAGTAAATTAATGTCACTTGTTGACTGAAACTTACAGGTTAATACGATTTTTCCCCCTTAGGTTTTTTAGGTCCTCGAATCTTGGATGGATATGGAGATATTGATGTCAATTTCAGTATTCTCTACACATCAAAGAATAACCTTGAAGTGAGTACAATCTTATTGTGAAACTATACTTTTAGCAAGAATTAATGAACGAAAACCAATCGCTGACTAGAGGTTCAATCACTTGAGAAGTTAGTCATATAGTTGTCCAGGTACTGTGCTGTACATTGCAGTATTGATGTTAAAGGGGGGGGGGGAATTTGAGTAGGCTTTGAGAACAGCCCCATATAGAATGAATTGCAGTAGTTCAATCAAGAGATACCCAAAAGTATGAATGACTATAAATAGGGCTCCTGATACAGAAATGTTCCAACTGGTACACAAATTAGTGCAGGTGTATATCAGAAGAGGCTATTCATCTTGCTAACTTAAGGTGACCAGACGTCCCGATTTTGGCGGGACACACCCGCTTTTTAATCATTTGTCCCGCGTCCCGCCTGCCCTCTTAAAAAGTCCCGATTTTTTCAGTTTGCCCGGCAACAAATTTTTTTTAAAAATAAACAGCGGGACGTCTGGTCACCTTGAAGCCGGCGCTGATTGGTCAGAGCAGAGTCTACTCTACTGTTCTGACCAATCAGCGGCGGCTTCACATCAGGCGGGGAGCGTTAAAAGTGCTCCCCACCCACCGCCATTTCGCTGCACGCTGCCACCTTGTTGTAGTTGGAGAGCTGAGCGAGCCGCCCTCTTTGACCGTTCCTGCCCGCTGCTGGCCGAACCCCCCTGCCGCCTGAAGCCTGCTCCCAGCCGCCGTTGCTGAGCCGCCATACGGTAGGATTTTTTAAAAAATTGTTTAAGGCAGTAGCCGAGGTTTTGAGGAAGGTCGGCTTCACTTCAAGCAGCCGGGGAGGACGGGCCTGAAAGGGGGGGCAGAGGCGTGTCCACACGGCACCGTCAAAGAGGGCGGCTCGCTCGGCTCTCCGACTACAAGCCGAGTTAGGTGGGGGAAAAGAGATGAGGAAGGCGAACGAGGGAAGAAACGAGGGCGAGCTACGGGGGGGTGGGTGGGGAGGAAACCTTGCTGCCGCCTTCTGCTTTGCGGCCTCAGGGGTGGCCAAACCGTGGCGCATGCCATGCGCCAAATGTGGCGCATTGGATGATTGCAAGTGGCGCATTGCAATCATCCAAAGGACAGAAGCTTTTCTGCCCGGCGAGCGGGACGGCAGCGCACGCGCAAGGAAAGCCGGAGGACGGCGCTGAGGCAGCGGCAGGTGACAGCGGGCACCGAGTCATCTCACGGGCAGCTGTCCCTGCCTCCGTCGAGGAGGAGGGGGAAAGGAAAGCGCTCCCGCAGAGCATCCCAACTGCAAGTTATCGTCGCCCGTCCTGCCCAAGTGGCCGTGCGACGTGACCCCGGAGCCGGATGGGCACAAGGGCAGGAAGAGAGAGAAAAAGAAAAGGTGACGCTGTTTTAGCAAATGGAAGTGATTTCGACCGCGGCGCAGAGGCGCCCAGCGAGCGGGGCATCACCTTTTCTTTCTTTTTCTCTTCAAGGGCAGGAAGAGAAAAAGAAAGAAAAGGTGATGCCCCGCTCGCTGGGCGCCTCTGCGCCGCGGTCGAAATCACTTCCGTTCGCTAAAACAGCGTCACCTTTTCTTTTTCTCTCTCTTCCTGCCCTTGTGCCCATCCGGCTCCGGGGTCACGTCGCGCGGCCACTTGGGCAGGACGGGCAACGATAACTTGCAGTTGGGATGCAGGAGCGCTTTCCTTCCCTTTCCCCCTCCTCCTCGGCGGAGGCAGGGTCAGCGCGGCTGCCCGTGAGAGCCTCGTGTGCTCGACGCCGTCCTCTGGCATTCCTTCCGCGCGCGCTGCCGTTCCATCCGACAGCCGCCAAGTGGAGTGCGCTTGATGGGCTAAATCACCGCCTTTCTCCTCCTCCTCCCCCCTGGCTGGGCTGACGGCTTCCCGTCTTCCAGGAGCCTCGGTAGGTTGGTTGCTGCTGGATCTTCTTCAGCCAGCTCCTCTCCACAGCCAGGAAGGAAGGAAGGAAGGAAGGAAGGAAGAAGAAGAAGAAAGAAGAAGAAGGGGAGAGAGAGAGAGAGAGAGAGAGAGAGAGAGAGAGAGAGAGAGAGAGAGAGAGAGAGAGAGAGAGAGAGAGAGAGAGAGAGGTTAGGAAGGCAGGAAGACAGAAAGAAAAAGATGTTAGGAAAGAAGAAAGAGGAAGGAAGGAAGAAGAAAGAGACAGACAGAAAGAAAGAAAAGTTAGGAAGGAAGGAAGACAGAAAGAAAGAAAAGTTAGGAAGGAAGGAAGGAAGGAAGACAGAAAGAAAGAAAGAAATGTAATGCTGATTAATGACAATGACTCTACTGGACTGAACAGTGAAAATAGAGATAAAGATAACAGTGATAATGATAACAGAGATAAAGATATCAAGAATAATTATGTTCAGATTGATGATAAGGATTTTGAGATATATAAAATGGAAAAAGGAATGAAGAAAATTAAATATATACAGAAAGTAAAATTAAGAGAGAGGAAAAGAGCGTGGGGAAAGAGAACTTATTGGTACAAAATTAAAAGAAAGATGAAAAAAATTAAGCAGATGGGGTGGAGGAAATATATATATATAAACAAAGTAGTTGAGAAACTAAAAGGGAATGGATGATGATATTGGAATATTATAGAAATGTTTTTTTAATTTAAAATTATCTTATTAAGAGAAAAAAAATCTGTTTTTTTATATACAGATTAATATTGTTTAACAAATTAAAAGATTTGATATTTTAGATATAACAAAGTTAATTAAGATGAGAAGTATGAATGATAAATATAAGTATTAGAGCTCAAAAGATGTATTATGATTGTGTATTTTTTTCATTTATTTCAATTTATTTTTTCACATATGAAATTTGTTCAAATGAAAAAATCTTAAAGGGGAAAATGTATTATTTTAAGAGTTGAATATGTAATTGAATAAATTTAGAAAGAATTTTGATGATTAGTAAATGAAACGATATATTATGATTGTGTATAATTAATATAACGTTAGAAATTCAAAGATTTTTTTTTTCTTCTCTTTCGTTCTTTTTATAAAGATTAATAATGTTTAATCTTTTGGAATAATGTGGATAAAACAATGACAATAAGAGAAATATGGAATAAATATGATCACTAGAATTTAAGGGAAATTACTTAAATATTAAATAATGAACAGGAAATATGAATGTTAATTACTTTAAAATTTATTAAACTGAGAGTTGATAAGTTAATTGATTTGGATTTTTTCCTTTCCTTTTTATATTTTATTTTTTCTTTACTACTTGTTGAATATTTATAGAGTGGATAAAATTAGACAGAATTTTGATGATTAATATGAGAAATTAAAAGAATAATTGGGCATTTAGTTTTTTGATAGAACAAAGGATAAAAAACAGAAGCGATGAATAAAGAGATTAAAGAATTAAAGGAAGCAATTTGGCTTAAAATTAAAAAACAGGAGACAGTAACTATCTTGGAAAGTTAAGCGAATAGCGATCTATTTGGATGAAAATTTGGAATTAACTGGTGCATATCCCAGATGACAAAACTAGAAATTAGATTTTTTTTTCTTTTTTCTTTTTTTGGGGAGGTAAGATGGAAATAGCAGCATGTACCTAGAAGAGAGTATAACATAAAAAAATAATATAACTATAATGATGGTTTTTTTTTAAAAAAGAGATATGTTTAGTTTAAAATTGGGATTAGCATCAGTCTGCCAAATATAAAATGAGTTTAGTATAAAAGCACTCCAGGAAAGGCAAAGAAAATGAAAGAGGAAGTAGAAGGGGAGGAAGAGAAGGTGTAGAGAGGGTTGAGGAGGAGGGAAGGAGTTAGAAAGGAGGAGGAGAAGACCCCCCCTCAGGAACCCACCCCTCAGGAACCCACCCCTCAGGAACCCACCTGACCGACACCCCCCCCCCGGTCAATGGTGTCCCTCTTTAGCAATTTTAAAATCTGGTCACCTTATGCTAACTATATTGATTTTTATCCTTATATATAAGATTATTAAGGATTATACAGTTCTTTGCCCATGAATATTTGGACTGCCTAATAGCTTTGTAGGGCCCCTGGAGTCTCTCCTTTAATTATTGCCAGAATTTGGTAGCATGAATGTAGAAATGTTAAAATGTGTCACCAACATTAGGAATTAAAAATCTATAAAAGTATTTATATCTTTAGCACTTTAAATACTCCTTAAGTGCTTACATTTGGGGGGGGGAACATATTAGATAAAAGCCTATGTTAATTACTATTTTCATTTTAATCTGAACAAAAACATCAGACACTACATTAAGATAAATACATTAACTAGCAGATATACGTCAGGCAGGATTTTTGCCCATTGTACCTGTAGAGCCAGAGATTAAATCTGCAAACTTCTGCATAGAAAGCACATTCTTTATTGCTGAGCCACAGTCATCCAGACAGGCCCAAACAACAATCCTATTCTCACTTTGGAGCAAAGCAGAATAGTATATTAAACCATAGCTTAAAATTGATGTACTATTTAAAGTAATTTGAAACTGGTAATCATTGTTGCCTGATTAAAATGAAATGGGAAATGTTTTCCTTTTATTGTTTTTGTTGTGCCTTTGAGTGACTGCCTGGACAAGACCCTGCAGTTTTCTTGGTGATGTTTTCAAATAGTGGTTTTCCATTGCCCCCTTCCTAGGAGTTTTCCTGCAATTCAAGTAAAGGAAATCAAAGGGGCTTGGTTCTTAAGCAAAAGACTCCTTTATACTTTGACTAATAATTTACACAAGAGCTCAATATGAGATATGTGGGATATAGAAAGGAGACTGAAAAGATAAAAGAAGGAGCCTGAGAAAATTACTTTTAATCACTAGTAAACTAGGGGAAAGAAGCATCAGAGTGAAACCTCCTTCTCTTTAGTTCTTCCAGTATAAACCCCTCCTGTGGTTCGACACAAATTTGAACAAAACTGTTGTGAAGACAAAGACGCCTACATTCATCTGGAAAAATCACATGCTACCTACTGATACTCCTGCTGATACTCTTAGCAGTGGTGAGCCAATCTAATTCTTAAGAAGGATATCTACAAATGGAATCAGTCATTTGCAATTGCCATAATTCATAATGTGTGTTGAGAATGCATGTATCTGTTTGAGCCACTTCTGAATACTATCTTGTTGAAAATGTATCAGCCCCTTTTGCCTAGGTAACAGTTCCTGCATACAGCTAATCTTTGTTTGGTGTCTGCCCAGGGGTGGGTTCCGGTTTGTTTTGCTGCCAGTTCGCTTAGGGACGCGCCACGTAGTACTTAAAAGAAGCTTCAGCGCATGCTTAGAAGCAAAAAACAAGATGGCGCCACCTATGGCGCCGCCGAGAGAACCGGCTCGGGGGCGTGGCAGGCCTGGGTTGTTGCCGGTTCTAGCGACCCAGGCCGCCAAGTTATTACCGGTTCTATAGAACCGGTCCGAACCGGTAGGAACCTACCTCTGTGTCTGCCTCATTTAACGACTATTTGCAGTTACAAAGGGATGAAAAAGCAACTTTATGACTAATCCTCTCATTTAGCAATAGCACTTAGACTTATATACCGCTTCATAGTGCTTTACAGCCCTCTCTAAGCGGTTTACAGAGTTCAGCATATTGCCCCCAACAATCTGGGTCCTCATTTTACCCACCTCGGAAGGATGGAAGGCTGAGTCAACCTTGAGCCTGGTGAGATTTGAACAGCTGAACTGCTGAACTGGCAATCAGCTGAAGGTCGCAGTGCTGCTTTTAACCACTGCGCCACCTCAGCTCTGCCTTTGCAGATCTGTAAAGCAAGGGAAGGCAGAAGTAAGAACAGTTGCAGGTTCATTAACTGCTTTGCTTAATGACCAAGTTGCCAGTCACAGTTGTGGTCACTAAACAAGGACTATCTACATTTCAAACAAAATTATGTTCCTTATGTGCTACAGTATGAATTGCAAGCAGGAATCAATTCTTTTTGGTTTTCTGAATTACTGGTTTTATATTTTTCTCCTATAGTCTCAAACCAACTATAGATGTGCAAAACAAGAATAGATAAAATGGAAGAAACCAGGAATTGATCCAACAAGACCTAATTACTTTGCTGATTTCAACAAATCACAGTTAAAAACAAGGGTTTGCTGTTATATGAGAACAACGTCTGTGCATCACAAATGAACAAATGAAATGTGCAAATAGGATAAAATGATTTAGATCAGGGGTCTCCAACCTTGGCAACTTTAAGCCTGGAGGACTTCAACTCCCAGAATTCCCAAGCCAGCAAAGCTGGAAGTTGAAGTCTCCATGCTTAAAGTTGCCAAGGTTGGAGACCCCTGACTTAGATATGTATATTCTCATTGTTAAGTTCTCATACTGAAGAGGCAGGAGGTGATAGAGTGGCTTCAGCTCTTTATTAGGTCATGGTGAGAAGCAACAGCCCAGACCCTAGTGCGGCTGGGGTTTAAATAGGATAGCCCTGGCTTGGACCTGGGCCAATCAGGAGCAACCTGTTGGTGACAATCAGCTGGACCAGAGTGGGAACTTCCAAGCTAATATGTAGATGTAGGCCAACATATTTGCATAAGTAGTCATCTAAATATGCTGGACGTCTAGTGTCTCTAGATGACCTGCATAGCTCAGTTTGGGCATCAGCTTTGGGTGGAGAGGATGTGTTTTCCCTCTCTGGCTCCCTCTGCGGAACTTGCTGGGATACTTTGGGCGCGGCCTGAACTCCGCATAGAATTGGACCTTCGCAATCACTAGGTGGTGCTTCTGGAACTTCAGCTAAGTACTCCCGCTAGTTGTAGGGGCTAGTTGTAGCTGTAGGGAAAACAATGTTATGGCCCTTCTCCCAGTCAGCATTTAACAGCGGCCTATAGCATAGCTGGTCTATGTGGCGCCGCCATTTCCTCCCATCCTCCAAAACTATTATGTATGATTTTGGCCTGGTTATCTCAAGGACCTCCCCAGGTAGCCATAGGGACCCCTTGGCGAAGTTCTTTGCTTCTCCCTAATAAGGGCTGATGGTTAGTGACCAGCTCAAAATGTCTCCCAAACAGATACTCATGAAAACGCTTAACTCCCGCTACAGCGGTAAGTGCTTCTCTGTCAATTTGGCCATAGTTCCTTTCTGCGCTTGACAGCATCCTGGAGAAATAAGAAACAGGAACTTTGCGGCCATTTGGGAGCCGGTGACTCAGTACTGCCCCTACCCCAAAAGGTGATGCATTGCAAACTAACACAACCGGCAATGTTTCACTAAATTGCATTAAAAAACTTTTGTCCGACAGCAGGTCTTTTACGGCCTGAAAAGCTCTGACCTGTGCCGGCCCCCAAACCCATGCCAGTTTTTTAGACAGCAATTTATGTAGAGGCGATGGTAGCTTTATTTTGCAGGAAAATGCTGTAAAAATTCAACAACCCCAGAAATGCTTGTAGTTCGGTCCTATTGGTGGGCACCGGGGCTTCCTTAATGGCCCTAAGTTTATCCTTCATGGGGTGCAGCCCTGATCCATTTATCCGGTACCCTAGAAATTCCACTTCCAGAATCCCGATCTGGCACTTGCTAGCCTTTACTTTTAACCCAGCAGCTTGGAATCTAGTCAGAACTTCTCTGAGTCTTTCCTTTAGTTGTATTGTGTCTCTAGCTGCTATTAATATGTCGTCGAAGTATGGGATGACCCCGGGTACCTTATTTAATACTCCCTCCATTATACTTTGAAAAATTCCTGGGACTACGCTGACGCCAAACTGCAACCTAGTACATTTGAATGCCCGCGGTGCGTGACTATAGTTTGTGCTTCCGCGGTCTCGTGATCCACAGGCAGTTGCTGGTATGCCTGCGCGAGAACTAATTTTGCGAAAATGGCGCCCGGGCCTAATGTGTGCAATAGATGCTGCACTAAAGGCACTGGATATTCACTCTGCTGGAGAGCCTTATTAAGTGTGCATTTATAGTCAGCACAGATGCGAATAGAGCCATCATTTTTTAATATTGGTACTATCGGGGTTTCCCACCTGGCATGATCCACCGGCTCTAGGATCCCTTGACTAATTAACCTGTCTAGCTCTTTGTCTATCTTTGGCCTTAATGCGAATGGCATTCTACGCGGTTTTAGTCTTATTGGAGCTACCCTTGGGTCTAGGCTAAAGGAAATTGGGGTGCCCACGTACTTGCCCAGCTGTTGATCAAACGTCTCCTGGAACTCCTGTAGCAGGTCTCCGCAGCTCCCATCCGCAGCCAGCATTGCGTTGATCACCTTCGCCTTTCTGGTCACCTCCATGTCGAGCGCTTGGAACCAGTCGATTCCCAACAGACTAGGGATGTGATCACGGGCGACGGTTAGCTTCAATTTTGCTTCCTGGTCCTCGTATCTCACGGTTACATCTTTGATTCCCATAATTGGAATTTGATTTCCTTGGCAGTCGGAAATCCATACGGGTTGGTTCTGCAGCTGCCCTGGGGTGAGGCTTGGCATTGCTCGCTTCATGACATTATGGTTATTGAAGACCCAGTATCGATTTGCATGTCACAATGAGATCCTTCTACTCGGACCACAATGCTAATTTTTGAGTTGTCCCGCTCACTAACTTGATTTACTCTTACATAGTTTATCTCTTGTTTTGGGGAATAGTTACCACTTTGCCTGTGTGTACCCCTCTCATCTTGTCTTGGTTCGCCTTCTCACCGAGGCTCACTCTGGTAGTAATTTAGGCCGGTACCCCTGGTAGGGTAACGGGAGGCAGGAAAACGAGGTGCCTGGCAGAGCCTTACAATGTGGCTGAACTTCCCACATCATCTGCAAGTGGCCTCACAAAACTGGCAGGATGCCCGGAGGTGCATTCTGCCGCAACTAGGACAAGGAGTTAGTTTTTGGCTCCCCAGCACTGATCTATATGGAAAACGTCTTCGCTTTCCTCATCTGAAATCTCGTCTAGGCTCTTGGATTGTATCTCGTTCACCTTATATGCGGGTTTTGCTTGGGTCGGTGTGCCTTTCTAGCGCAGCATTTCCGCACCATCGTTTGAGGTTTCTGCTGCCCTGGCATCCACTAATGCAACTTTTAGGGTCAGATCGTCCCCCTTGGCTAGGAGTCTTTTCTGCAAACTCAGATCCCGTGTTACTCGGATCAACTGGAATAACAGTGCCTCGTCCAGATCATGGAATTTACAGTGGGCAGATGCCTTTCGTAAAGCCACAATGTAATCATTGACACTTTCATGTTCTTTCTGCATCCGTTCTCCAAACTTATATTGGCTAACTACCCTCGAAGGTGCAGGGTCGTAGTGGTTTTTCAACACCTCCTGTAATTTTGTCCATGTGGTAGACTCTACTGGGTCTGGCTCCATCAAGCTTACGGCCATCTCGAAAAGTAATTACTTAAGAAGATTCTGCTGTTTCTTGGGAGCAAGCGAAATGAACAATAAATCGGACAGTATTAAACGGGACATGTTCCTGAGCCATTGTGGGCCAGAAGTATCCCCTTTCTGCATGATCAAGAGCTCATAGCAGTTGGCTTATTCCTGGATGGAGAAATAATTTTCCTATGTTTGCCACTCCTTTTATCCTCCCAGGTTGAAGAAAAAACCTGCTTATTAAATAAAGAGTTGTTGCTATGGAAACACTATGATTGACCTTGAGAAATAAGTTTGAAAGGTTAGGATGGTCACATGACCAAATATTATCCATTCTATAAGATCTAGAAAGAGTATTTTGAACTGGAAATTAATTTTCAGATGCTCAAGATACAGGAAACTACACAAATAATGTATTTGATAACAAATGGTTAGCATCTTTGGCTGTGTATATTTTATAGTTTTTCAAACTTGGAACTGATATTGTAAAACCTTTTCATATAATGTATCTTATTTGTCTGTTTTGCCCTAATTTCTAATTAAAGCCATTCTAACATTTTATAGAATGTCAAATAATATTCTTAAAAGCTAGAATACATTTGAAATTTTGTGAAAAGGTACCCATAGTATAGTCTCAAAATTCTAAATGTGCCCCCAGCTGGAAAGGATTATAGACCCCTCACCATAACCAGTGCAGCTGTAGCACAACAAATGACCATTTTGGGATATGCTACTATGGAATAACAGGCAAGGCAAAACACATTCACTTCTTAGCATAATTGTGAGTCATATTATCTAGCGTTAGAAGAAAAGTGACCCTGATCTACTCAATAAATTTCCCAACAGGTAAGGAATGAATGTGCAGAGTTTATAAAATGTTATATAGTCTTCCCTATCCTCCTAACCGCAGATGTTACAGTATCCTAGAATGGCTCTCAAAATTGGTGTCTCAGAGGGAATGATATAAACACACATGCTTTGACCCCCAATTCCCCCCCTCTAAATGTCAGCAGTAGGAGTAACTGATAGTTGACTTACAGTATTAGCTTAGTCTTTTCCAAATTACAATTCTCCAATTGTGTTAAACTCACACATCTGGAGCCCAGAAGATTATTAAAAGGCCTTATACAGAGGACTCAATAAGCAGAAAGCTATTTATTTAGCCCAGGAAGTTATCAAAATTATATCAAGGTGGGTAGGGATTTTCCAATTGTTTGTTTCACTCCTGATTCCTGTTAAACTTTAATCTTGCATGCTATAATTTCCACTAGGTATGGAAAGGTCATCTCATTTCCCATACAGGTTTTATTGTCATCATAAATATGACAGATCTATAGTATTAGTGCACCCTTTCTGGGAAAAATATAGTATATCAATAAATGCCAAGATTCTGATAAATATGGGGCATTTTGGATGCAGACTGAGAACAGACTGCAAATATGTTACCCAATAGCTGATATGCAGCTTTCAAACTCTTACATAGTTTCAGTATAATACCGGTACTATTCTTTTTTTTTAAAAAAAAATCTTGTTCAAAAAAGCATTCCAAAAGGATTTCTGGTATATATTTCCTAAGGTATAGTACCAATAAAATGTTCTATCTATAGCCAAATTAAATTGTGACATTAAGTATTGTGGTTCCATAGACTGCTGTTCTGTCTCTCATTGCACTGCTTATAGCATTTTTCTAAAAAACAACAACAACGTTTATTTAAAGAGTTATAAGATTCAGTGCAGAAAATAAAAGAAAAACCTCTCCATCAAAATCCTGAAAATATAATACATTGTTTGCTATCTTATATAATTCATTTCCCCATTTTGATCAGAAATTCACAAAACTAATATAATAATAATGCCTGCTTTTTAATATTCTGATTACATCTTAAATTGGGGAAAAAATCAGGTGGGAAGGCATCCAGATTTTTCCCATTGGAATAAGTATAGCCACTAGGGGGCAGCAGCATACCAGAAATATATGGCCTTGCTATTCTATATTCTAAATGTGAGCTTGTAATTTTATTTAAAACTAGAATTGGGGCAAAGATGTTCTTCTTTGATCCTGTTACCAGGATGCTCATCATCTCAGAGATTCCTTTGGGACACCTGGTTACTGGTTCAGTTTACAAACTTCTGTTCACATTTTATTAATCAGTTTAGTTGTTTAAAAGCTGATACCTTTTAATGCGCACAGTAGACTTCAACAGAACAACCAATGTAGGAAAATAGCATATTTTCTTGTATTACAAGATTTCTGATAGAAGAAAGTAAGTAAAGTGACATGGCCAAGATGAGTGGGTGGAATTTAGAAAAATAGACATTTTGTGATGGGGAAGGTTCTGTATTGCTAATCTAAAATCATCATGAAATTTTTGTATGTGAAGTCTTTTCCCCAATGTTAAAAATTTAAAAGTTTTAGTTATATTAAGAAAACTCATATAACTGCTGAAATGCAATTTTTCCTTCCTGGTCTGACAAATTTTCACTGAGTGTTGCCAGTCCAATGAATAAATAGTTTGTAAAGCTAACTACTAGTGAGATAAACACTGACAGGAAGAAGATGCTTGGGTGAGCAAGGTGAAATTAGTTCTATCTAAAGATTCATAAAGTTTAGGCTAGTGGTTATCCATTGCAAAGAAGCTGCAGTCCATGCATGCCCACTTGACAATGCGCCCCAATGAATACAATCAGGCTTACAATAAGCACACATGAGTAGAACTGCACTGCAAGCTCTAGTCAAATCAGATTTTGAGCTGTATATAAGAGCAATATTTCAGTTGGATATATTGAACTTCCTAATGGGAAGTTCATAAATCATTAGCAATGTCGCAAGGTAATCCCAGTAATGGGATTGAGGTAATAAATATAAAGTTTCTTGTTCTTGAGAAACTGGTATGCTACGGTAAATAAGATGCCAGAACTTGTCAGTTTCCCATTTCATAAATATCTGTTCCTTCCACATCTGGAGACATCCCTTTATTTAAAAATCAGGTCTTCCTATAATGATTTAACTGTATCTAAGAACATACACATATTCACACATACACATACACATTAAAACTGTAATATATAGTTACTTTTCTCAATATTTTGCAACGCCATTTAGAAACTGAAACGTTGAGAGGTCCAGAAAACAAATAGCATTCAATTTTTCCTGAAGCAGAAATAATTTTTCTCAGCCTTTCTACACAATAAAAATGTATAGTTTGAACAGTAATTACATTTGGAATTAAATATATTATAAATTGTCATAAAGCTGATATTAGCAATATTGATAGCAATAGCACTTATATACCTCTCCATAGTGCTTTACAGCACTCTCTGAACAGTTTACAAAGTCAGCATATTGCCCCAACAATCTGGGTACTCGTTTTACCAATTTTGGGAGGATGCAAGGCTGAGTCAACCTCGAGCCCATCAGGATCAAACTCCAGACTATGGGTAGGGTTAGCCTACAATACTGCAGTCTAATCACTGTGCCACCAGGGCTCCAATATAATATTATCTTTCTACCCCACCTTTGAAAGCCATTGCACATTAAAAGTCACTAGATGCTGCGAATACTACAACTTTATTTACATAAATAAGCATGCTGGAATTCAACTATGTTCTTGTCATGAGATCTGGTTCAGAACACAATATATCCTTCAAAATAATTTGCATTGATTCAGATCACATCAGAATTCTCCTCCTTTAATTTCACAACTAATTCAGGATAAGATAATTTGCAGGTCTGTAAAACAAAGAAAAGCTAAAGTAAGTCCATAAGCACAGTTGTGATTTCACTTAGTGGCTGAGTTGGAAGTTCCAGTTATGCTTGCTAAATGAGGATTACCTGTATACCTTGATAAAAAAATTATATCACTACAATTGTCCTTGCTTTCAATAAAATAGAGTGAAATTTGTTGGAATTGCTCTAAAATGAAGTCTGCTAGGTTTCAAAGAAATGGTTGCACACTGCACAGGTTTTGGATAGAGATTATTTTAAATTCTAAATTCAATTATATTTAGAACTTACTGAAAAGTACCAATAAATTCCTTGTTTCTGAATAGAATTAGATGATATTTGCATTTCAGACAATTAAGGTATTTTGTACAGAGATAATATTTACAAATAGAGTAGTTAAAGAAAACAAAAACCTCCTTAGAATCTATAATAAATTGCTGGAAAAAGTTTAGGGTTCCTATTTCCATGCCCAACGTTGTCCAAAAAATGATGGGATTACCATATGAGGAATTGATTATTTGGCAAAGAGAACTATTTACAATTGAGGTTACAGAGAAAAAAATACAGATCCCTTTAATAAACTATTCTGAAAAGAAATGATGGAGTGGATCTAAGACCTGGGGGGGAAAACGAGGATACTTAACTTTATATTAAGTCATCCCTGGAAATTCCTTGGGTGACTTTAGCCTAGTTATTATCTCTTAGCCGAAACCATCTAGTATCATAGTTGCATGGGTTTATTTAGGCCATGCAATGTAATATTTCCTTCAGTGCAGAAATATAAATGAAAGTAGCTCTGCTTAGCTATTGTTTGGATACCCCGATCCTCCCCTGCTGTGGTTTTAAGTTTGCTAAAGTTTGCTTTAAAAAAAATCCTCTCAGCTTTATTTTCTCTTAAAATAAAGAATTCCAGTATTACATTGTCATGTTCTTCTCAAATTTCTGCTACTTCCATTGCCTGATTGTTTGTTATTGGTCCCTATCAGATCTAGAATAGCTGATCTACTAGTGGATTATTGCACTTTGCCAGCTACACAAATTAAAAATCATGAGAAGTCTAGAAAAATCATAATCCTGACAGTTAAAATCTCCCATCAGTCCTACTTCATAGGATGTGAGGGAAAAGGTAGAAAAGCAAATCTGGCATAGGCTAGCCTTGAAAAGCAGCATATAAAATTAATGGTCAAAGAGCCTGACTATTTTCCCCATATTTTTCTGTTTGTGTGATTGTATTCCAATGCAAGTTAAAATCATCTGGATCGGGGGGGGGTCTGGTTTCTCCCGCTGCTGGTTCGCTCAGGGGTGTGCCGCGCACATGCTTCGCGTGGGCGCACACATACGCAGTGCTTAAAAAACAAGATGGTGGTGCCTATGGCGCCATCGAGAGAACCGACTCAGGGGCGTGGCAGGCCCTGTTAGATAAGAAGTCAAACAAAGACATGTAGAGCTGAATACTATAATGTAACATCAGCATAGTGATGACAGCATCAATCATTCCGCCTGTTAAATTCCCTTATTCTAAAGCCTTGCATATATTTTTAAAAGAATGGATGACAAAAAGAATCATCCCCACAAATAATACTGTGCAGGTAAAGATTTAATGAGTAGTCACCTTATAACTATTTGGCCTGATTAACTTGTAAAGAATATCTAGAAAAAGCTAAACTAATCAAATTCTATTAGGTCTGGAACGTGGTGCAACCCTTACCTACTGAAATACCTAGCCATATAGCAGATGTATTAATCACTAGCTGATACCCGTGCTTTGCTACAAAACTATGTGATGAGGCTTGATAAATTGACACTTAAAGCTTGAAGATTAATGAGTAGTTTAAAAAGGGACTGTATTATTTCGTTAGAGATGGTAAGCTACGTTTCTGTTACAGATGAAGACATTATTTGCATAGCATAGACTTTCATTTCGTCCCTCAGATGAATTGCTCAGGACCTCCCTGTAAACAACATTCCTGGTTTTGCTGTCTGGCTGGAGGATGACCAGGCTGTCAGGTGAACTGACTCTGGAGCATGCCACATAGAACTGGCCATGGGAGAAACAGGCAGCTTCCCTTACTTGTGTTTTCCTAATCACATCTGTAAATCTTTTCCTGCGTTTTTTGCCTCTTTTCCCTTTAACTGGTGTTACAGTAGAAGGAACAGATTCATCTGAACTGAGGAGGAAAACAAGGGGGGGGATCTGTCTCTGCCTACCAGCATCCATCGGTATTCATCTGGCTAGCGTCCTGTTAGTGTGTGAGAGAGTTGAAGGGTGTTTGGAAACTCAAACAGTATTTGCTGTGTGAGCAAGAAGGAGACAGGAAGGAGTCTGTGTGTGGCTTAGCTCACCTGTTCTATAGTAAAGCTGCTTGCTGCTGTGAAAGCAAAAATGAAACTGAAACTCCTCTGCTTGTGTTTTGCATTTGGATCAGATTTCTTTTCAGGTGGGGAGGGGGGAGTAGAACTCCTTAGCATCAGAGCTTGTTAATAATAATATAAGAAATATTCATGCTCCGATGGTCATTTTGAAAAATCCTTTCTTAGTGACCACCTAGAAGGCAAGAGGAACATACGTGGCAAATTTCAAGTTTGTAGGCTTTACAATTCTGAAGATTTTGTGATTAATGTGTGAGTGGTTTTCGCTTTTATATATATAGATGTGCTGGGAGGTATTTAACCCTCTGTCATTCAGCTTAGGGTGCAGGGCAGGCAAGATTTTTGTAACCTGTCAAGTACATGAGCATGTTAAGTGCTCTATTTATTGTTGACCTAACATCCTGCTTTTCTGATAGGAACAGCCAGCCCAGATGTTCTGACAGGTTTGACCTTGTTGTCACAGAATTAAGAAAATAAGGCTGATCCATAGTTGAAAAGGTAGATGAATTGGATAGATGTATCAAAGCAAAATAAGTAAATGTCAAGAGCTGTCAAAGTATTACTAAATGCAAAAACTTCCCAAAAGAATTTAGCATAGAATCATTATAGTGTTGATAGTGATCCATTCCTTCCCTCATTCTAAAAACTGGAATAAGTAACTAGAGGTAGGCTTTCCCTAATTGCGCAGTTGGGATTGGAGTCTTGGTTATTGAGCAAAGCGGTCGTTACGTGAGACATCACATGACCACTTCACTCAGTAACCATGATCCCAGCACTGCCAGTTTCAGTTTGAAGTGATCTCAAGAGTTGTTAAGTGAATGGATTCCCAGGTAACGCATGGAGGGGTGCAGAAATGGAGAGTCAAGGAAAGAAAATCCAAGCAGGCTGAAAATTCAAACAGGCACAGAGCTAAAATCTTTTTCTCCCTGCCTTTCCACACTGGTGGAGCAGCTCTGGGACTGTGGGAGAAAATGCATAGAGCTGAAATCCTTTTCTCCCTGCAGATCCATCCCTATGAAAGAGCTCTGGGGAGGGGAGCAGGGAGAAAAGGATTTTAGCTCCTTGTTTAGTTCTTGTTTTAACAAACCATGGTTAAAACAAGACTGACATAATATGTGGAAAAATCAACCTGGCAATCATTTAGGGTAAACAAAACCAACCAAATCATTTAAGACAAAGTATGTATGTGGCTACAAATCCAGGAGTACTGTTAGGCCAAACTTTTTTTTCCTGACAAAGTATGTTTGCGAGTTTGCTTCCTAAATCTCTGATGGTGAGATATTGATGCTAATTTCTTGGAGGACTCAATTCATTACAGTACCTTCAAAACAGTGGCTCAAAAATGGTTGTTGTGTAAAATTTACTATTTTGTTGTACAAGCTGTGTACAGTAATACAAGTTTATTTTGTTATACTATGATTTACCTCTTAAACTGCCTTTTAAGGATCTCGGTTTATCCATTCATCTTTTTTTTATAGGTCCCCACTTCCTGACCATAGCTGTTTTCACACTTACTGCAATTGTGGTGCTAGTTCTGATCATCGCTTTGTTGGTGCTGAGGTATGATTGTTTACATTGTCCTCCTTGGGCTAAAAATAGGGAATTTGTAGTCCAACACATCTGGATGGCCTCACACTGGGAAGGCCAGCATTTGCCCACAGATACCTTCGGCTCCTTTCAAGTCTTTCTTCTGCAAAAAAAAATTACTCCGCACAAATATCTTAGACTGCATAAATCCCATCACTCATTTTCTTTCTTTTTTTTTGGACAAGATTCAAATTTATAATTGCTACTTACTTGTCTTTTATTATTTTTCCTGTTATGATGTATAATAAAAAGAAAACAAAAAGAAAAATACAAATGCTAATCCAACATAAAGCAAGAAAAATAAACCTCAGTCAAAATAATGAAAATTATTAATCTTTAATTGCAGCTATGACTCAGTTTTTAAACAATATATTAAAACTTAACCCCCACAGAATTATACCATTATTTTTTTTTCGTTTGTATGATGAAGGGCCAATTCAAAGGCTCAATGTGAATACAGGTAGTCCTCAAGTTACGACCATAATGAAGCCTGCCCATTAGTGTCAAAAGTCAGAACAATGTTAAATGAACTGGGAGGGACAGACTTATTGATCTCCCCCCACACACACACATCCCAATAAAGTATGTTAAATAAAGTAACAACTAGTCATCCCTGCTCTCCCCAATGCATTCTTTAATGGGTTGTTAAGTGAAGCTTAAGTTAAAGTTGTGGAGATCCTGGAAGGCCTTGCTCAGGCACAAGCCCACCTGCTTCAGGCCTCTCAAGCTATCCCCCAGCCTGTATGTAGGCCCCCCTACACAGTTATCTTGCCAGAGAGAAACAACGGAGAAGGAAAACACTGGGCATGCCTGCCTTTCCCAATTCTGCCCTTGTCCTTCCTCCTGCCAAGGTGCCCTGCCTTTCTGGGGCAAAAAAAGGATCAGCTACTTAGCTTTTCGGAGCTTTTGGCACCATCAGATGGCTACCGATCAATTGGCCATTGGGAGGCTGCAAATCTCGCCTGCCTCTCTAGGCTTTGGAAAGCTGGCCCTTGCATAAAAGGCAGCTTCGGGATAAGCTTCCCCAAACCTTTCCCTTGCTTGATCCCCTCTCTCTCCCCCACCTCCCAGGAAACTACATTTCTTGAAATTTAAAAAAAAAACATTAAAAAGCTGGGAGGGACAGAATTGTTGATCTCCCCCCCCAACACACATCCCAATTAGGAGTTAAAACTAATCTCTCTTCTGCTCTCCAACCTCTATCCCTTTTAAAACTGACGTTGACTTCAGGATGAAGAGTGGAGGAACTGAAGCAAGCAAGGAAATAAAAACTTTGCACAGCTTTTCCCCTTCAACTAAAGAAAAACAAAGGTCATCTCCAAAAGCTGTGCAACAAAATAGAGGATGCTGGGTCCTTGCAAGCTTTAGCTGTCCATCTGACTGTCTGGGCTCTATAGCTAAAGCTTGCAAAAACCCAGCATCCTCCATTTTAGATTTAGATTTAGATTTATTATTAGAGTTGGAAGGGACCTTGTAGGTCATCTAGACTTGTTGATCTTTCTCCCCTCTCCCCCTCCCCAATTAGGTGCTGTGTTGTATGTATGTGTAAACGTGTTAAAATGTCAACACAGCTTTATCTTCCTAAAATTCCAGATTCTAATACTTTCAGAATTGTTTCTATAATACTAAATTTTCAGGAAGTACAGAAGAGCCAATCAATTGCGCCAAAAGAGATGGTCCCATATTCCACCTGAGAAGATACTACCATTGAATACTAACGAGTCAAATCATGTTAGTCTGAAGGTAAGAAGTGACAGCCATGTCTGGCAAAAGTTTATCACCACAGAATATGAAGTAAGCTGTGCATTCTTCACAATGGTACATCAGATAACATCACTCTGACATTATAAAGTCTTCTGTTCTACAATAAGGCTAATTGCCCAGGTTATTATATGTGCATTAACAGTTTTCACATGATTGTATAAAACAAGTAGACATTCCCCTTTTCTACTAGTCTCTGCCCCATGTGATAGAAACAGTAACATTAGTTCACAGACAGTGGCCAATATTATCATTCTTCCCCTCGTTTGCCTTTACATCCCAGCTCCCAAGTATATCCAATCAATAAATCTTGCAAGGGAATGGGGCAGCAGGTGGCTTCAGCACCTACATGCATATGCAAATATGGTCAGCATGGGCAAAATGGCAGCTATTATTGACTAGAGGGAAAGAGATGTGCCTGCAACAACTTAGATTATCCAGTAGGAGTAAAAACACTGCTGCTACTGAAATGAAATGATATGGATAGAGTTCATGCACTTCATGGCCAATGCATTATCTCATCTGAGATGAACAAGAAGGGGCAGGCTACCTTTGCAGGAGGCTGAACTGAGTATGACATCACACATTCCTGTCCTCAACAAATGGTTAGTGGGGAATTTCACACTGGAAAAGCAGGTTGTGCAGAAAAACTCTTAATTGCAGCTTCACCTGAAATTCAGATCTAATTTTATTCTCCTCCGTTTCTTCCATTTGCTGGTTACAGCTCTTTCAGGACCTATGTATAATTCCAAGGACAGTGAGTTTCAAAGTTGCAATACTATTAATTTTATCTGTGGGACACAAAGACTATCTATTAGCTCCCTATGCTTTACACAACAGTGTTCCCCTTAGGAATCAGATTACCAATTGATATGGCTTTGATTTTGCTTAGGCATTAAGTATTGTCATCTATATTCTTCTAAGGAGCACAATGGCTCGTGTGCAATGTTCCCTGTAACATCAGAAAACGGCGTGTGGCAGTTAGAAACTGCCGTGCGTCGTTCTCTTTTCATGTGCGCGGCCGCGCAGGCGCGCAGCCTCTGCCATTAGAAAATGCCGCGTGGAAGTTAGAAACTTCCACGTGGTGTTCTCTTATTACGTGCACAGCCGCGCAGCTTAGAGGGAACAATGCTCGTGTGGTTACAACCCTGGTTGGAGGTTAGCAAGCCCGTGTTTGAGATCCGAGTGCTACTTTGGGGGCAGGGTCCTTCGCTCCAGCTTCTGCTGGGGACATAAAAAGAGCCCCCAGCTGGGCATCCCCTGGCAATGATGATGTCACTGGTTCATCCTTTCAACCTGGAAGTGCCTTGGTGCTTCTGACATAAGTGCGATGCGATTTATGTTCTTTCACAAAAACAAAAAGACCATCTTGAGATAAGAATGAGAAATAACAGAGAAATTGCATTTATTATATGATATCACTTGATGCACAAAATATCAAAATAATATTCAAGTTATGGGAAGTATTTTTGAATCTGTTCCCCTGACAACCTTCCAGCAGCCGGGCATTGCATTTTAGTTACACATTAGGATAGGGACCTTACTGAAGAATTCTAAAGGAGTCCTCTTGTTTCCCAGATTGATGAAGACAAAAGGCGGGATACTGCTCAAAGGCTGCGTCAAGGCAAATATGATAAGAAGGTATTCTTACTCCCAGTCTCTCTGTTCTACTTGCCTTCACTAAAAAAAATGATCTGATGCTCTTGTGCAAGACAGATTTCAAGATGCTGCTCATATTCCCAGTTTGTTGTAAAGTTGAATGCATTAAAAATTTATGGAAAATTTTCTCAAATGATTCCTTTGTAACTTCTTAATCCTAAATAGCGAACAAAGTGGACTGCAGGTGTAAAAAATTAAAAATAATTTGCTTCTTATTGATTAGTGTAAATATCAATTTGTCTATAAAATATGATGTATTTGCTACGGTATTTAATCATTGTTATAAACTATTACTCTAGACATTGTAGACATTAGTGATAGGTTGTTGTGACTTTGCTATGGTTTTCTTCCAATCGCTCTCATTTTCTAGATAATAATCCTGAAGGATTTCAAACACAATGATGGAAATTTTACAGAGAAACAGAAAATAGCTCTGAATAAGGTAAGCAATGCACCATCTTGAGGAATGCTAGAGTACAACTTTTTTCAGGAGTTTTTATTTTTAATTTATTTAAAATGTTGATATGGTCACCCATCCTAAACAGCTCAGGGTGGCTCATAACAACAGTAAAACCAATAACTATAAAACAACCATAAAACAAAAAAAAAAACAAAAAAATAATCAAACAAAAATACAAACACTGTGCCTTTAATCTTCCCTTAGGATGCCCTGCAGCAAGGTTCCATTATCCTATTTCTATTTCTATTATTTCTATTATTTCTATTATTTCTATTATTTCTATGTCTATTCCTATGTCTATTCCTATTCCTATTCTATTCACAGCATTTTGATAAAAAGTATCCCCAATCTTAAAAGGCTAAATGGGTGGAGGCCTGTCAAACCACCAAGGAGAGGCTGTTCCCCAAGACAGGGGCAGCCATCGGAAATAGCACACTTTGGAGGTCCCACTGGGTGGCAGGATTTCAGGGAAGGGATCTGGAGCCAGACTACCTTACCTGATCTAGTGGAATGGGCAGATATTCTTCGGGAGAGGTAGTCCCACACTAATGAGATCTTGTGCCAATGAGCCATATAGGGTTTTAAAGGTGATAACCAGCACCTTTAACTGCATGATGGTACTGAAAGCCACCAGGAGATGCAGAAGAGCCAGGATAGTTACACCACCCCATCACAAGCCCTCCAAAGGTCATCCCTAGCTTTTAGTCTATCGGAAGCTGCATGTTAGAGCTTTAAGAAAAAACTAATTTCCCTCTGACAACACACTGGGTCCATCAGGCACTTAGGACAGGACAACCTAATAGGCCTCCCATCCCTCTGTTAAGGGGCAACTGCTGAGAATTTTGAAAATTTCCCCCCAGTTTGATCCTTTATATTACTGATTTTAATCCTTTAAACTTCTACCCAATGCCAAATCTATTTAAAGGCATTTATGAGTTAGCTCAGTTTCTGAATTGTATTAAGTCATTTTGCAGCCATTCTTCTACATAGATTTTTTTAAAAAAGTTTAACTAGGAAGCTGGCTTGCTAAAAAAAAAATCTCCTTCTGTATTTCTAAGAATATTTCTGAATCCTAAAGAGACCCTTTAGGCATTCCAAGAAAATAAAAGTGGGGAATGTATTAACTATAGTTCTGTACACTGCTAAGAAGTACTCATCTGGCCAGAAGCAAGACAATGAGATGAGAGAACAGCAACTTCAATTTCACTTCCAGTAAAGAGTTATTATATTATTATTTGCCATGCACCTCCAGCATGGCAGGCATTTTTTAGAGCACCCACAAAATAAACGTAACATTCTAGGTATGGTTAATGATTTCCAAAAAATATGTATCTTGTGCAGTTTCTGCAAATATTTTAATCACCATACAGTTGTAAAGCTACAAGATCCAACACAAAATACAGTATCTCCATGCCATAGGAAAAACTGAGAGATAGAATAGAATAGAATAGAATAGAATAGAATAGAATAGAATAGAATAGAATAGAATAGAATAGAATAGAATAGAATAGAATAGAATAGAATAGAATAGAATAGAATAGAATAGAATTCTTTTATTGGCCAAGTGTGATTGGACACACAAGGAATTTGTCTTTGGTGCGTATGCTCTCAGTGTACATAAAAGAAAAGATACATTTGTCAAGAATGGTTGTCATAGGGTTCAAGTAAGCAACCAGGAAACAATCAATATGAATATAAATCATAAGGATATAAGCAACAAGTTACAGTCATACAGTCATAAGTGGGAAGAGATGGGTGATAGGAACGATGAGAAAAACTAATAGTAATAGTAATGCAGCCTAGTGAATAGTTTGACAGTGGTGAGGGAATTATTTGTTTAGCAGAGTGATGGCGTTTGGGAAAAAACTGTTCTTGTGTCTAGTTGTCTTGGTGTGCAGTGCTCTATAGCGACGTTTTGAGGGTAGGAGTTGAAGCAATTTATGTCAAGGATGTGAGTATGTTACTTTAAATGTAACTATCTGCTTCTAATAAATGCAATTCTTTTCTCCAGCTTCTTCAAATTGACTATTACAACCTGACTAAATTCTATGGAACAGTCAAGATGGACACAATGATCTACGGAGTAATTGAGTACTGTGAAAGGGGTTCATTGCGGGTAAACAGATTTATAACTCACTGGTTAGTTTGTATCAAGACACATTGACCTTCATCTTAAAGAAGTATTTTTAGTGAGGGTCAAGGGGGGCACTACAGAAGAATAGTAGTCTGTTTATAACTCATTTAATTTGGTGGTGGTTGTTTAAATGTTAATGAAACAACTGTGCTGTCCTATAGGCTCCCCATGTTCCACAGTCATGTTACCATAGAGACACAAAGAAAGAAGGGAGAAAAACAAAAGAATTTCTAAAACAGAAAAGGGTTTAGTGGTGGTTGCAAGAGAAATAGTACCTTTTAGAGATCTTTCAGAATTAATGAGATGTTGCTTTAATTATGAGGAACAGGAAGGTAATAAGGAAAGGACACCACAACCCCACAATACATCAGAGAAGATGACATTGATTGGCATCTTCAATTCAGAAGCAAATCAAATAGCTCCAGATGGCAGTTATCTCTCTATAACCTATTACATAGCACTTTACTTATTTTAATCTTCCATTAAGAACTAGATTTTGTGATATTTTAGGGGTCATAAGGAGAAACCAAAAAGGGCTCACTCCTCCATGTTAGGAAGTAGGGAATATTCCAGATAGAAGCTGAGGTTCTTTTTAACCACAAAGCAAATACTCTATAGCAGTGATGACGAACCTTTTTAGGTTCGCGTGTCAAAAAGGGGGGGTGTGTGCGCGCGCTAGCGCACTCTCGCGTGCCCACACCCATTCCCTCCCCCCCACGCATGCGCACAACACCCCCCCATGCTGCCCCCTGCGCATGCGCACACCCCTCCACCCCCGCGCAAAGGCCTTACCGGAGCCTGGGCCGGTAAAAAATGACGAAACGGGCAAACCGGAAGTGTGTTTTTCCGCACTTCCGGTTTGTCCGTTTTGTAGTTTTTTGCATTCCGGGGCTTCAGGGAGCTTCCCTGAACCCTCCGGAGTGCAAAAAACAGCTCACCGGCAAACCGGAAGTGCATTTTTCCGCATTTCCGGTTTGTCCGTTTTGTAGTTTTTTGCATTCCGGGGCTTCAGGGAGCTTCCCTGAACCCTCCGGAGTCAAAAAACAGCTCACCGGCAAACCGGAAGTGCGTTTTTCCGCACTTCTGGTTTGCCGGTGGGCAACGCTCGCGTGCCGTCCGCTATGGCTCCGCATGCCACCTGTGGCACGCGTGCCATAGGTTCGCCACCACGGCTCTACAGTATTCAATTTAAGATAAAAGTTCAGCCCTTTTAGACAGACCAGTAATGAAAAGGCAAGCCTGATCTTCTCCATCCTGGTGTCCTCCAGGGTATTAGTTCCCAGAATTTCCAGCTGGAATTAACTTAACTATATTGTGAAAAGCAATAATTTACATGTGCTTTAAGTATAGTCCTCCCCCCACCTTCTCAGAGATACTTCAGTCAATTACCTGTTAGGTTACTGGTGGCAGGTATTAAAGGCTTACAGGGTTAGGTTTCTTCTCCTGTTGAACTGTTTAACCACAACAGCCATTTAAAAAGGATACAAACATGGAGAACTATTTCTGTTTTGTCACCAACTGTATTCAGATAGGACTGTCCACTGTGATCAAAGTAACTTCAGGAAAACCGGAATCACTAAGCTGATATCTGAATTGAACTGGAAATAAAATTGAGTTTTCCCAATAGCTACTTTATTCAAGGAAATATTTTCTTTATTCAATTGCCCTGAATTGCTTAGCAAGGGTTCATTAATTTGTGTTATTTTAATTGATCTGAATGAAGATATTGTTTGACTGTTGGGTACTTTTAGCAACTTCTTCAGGATTAAACTGCTTTAATGTTCTTACCAGCAGTTCTTTCTCTTGTTTTCATCTCAGGATGTCTTAAATGATAAAATCTCCTACCCTGATGGAACCTTCATGGACTGGGAGTTTAAAATTTCTGTCATGTATGACATTGCTAAGGTAAGTATATGAGGATAGTTTTACATTATAAAACCTAGCAACAGAATAAGATTGGAGCTTAATATATTGTCCTAACTACCTGTATATAAAATCAGCTTGTGCAAGTTTCTTTCTAGTCCTATCATTAGAAACAGGAAATATGAAATAGCAGATTTGTTAAGAGCTGAGCCACAATACATTTGGTACATTTCAGTACAGAAAAAATGAAAGTAATTTTTCTAAATGATAGAAATTTCCTTACAGAATGAGAATGAGAACAAATATATTTATAAAATTAAAATCATGAACTAAAAAGAGGCATGAAAAAAATCATCCTGAACTCACATTAAATAGGCCTCACTCTGTATCCAGTTATGCTAAGCACTGGAAATAATTTTTATTTTTAAAAATATCATGAAGCTCATAGTTTCTTACTTAGATTTTTTTTCCAGTAATCTTTCGGTGTATTCATTTTCTCAGAATCCTTTTTTATTTCCAGTAGACAGACTTAATTCTCAGTGAGGTAGTAAATCAGTGAAAGTTTTCATGGTAAGCAGAAGGTTAAACCTACAATTCTTCTCCCCTGAAATTTGTTGGAGCCAATAGCTTTTGCATAGCTGAAAATGTATATGCAAAGACAAATTATAAACTTAAAATCATGTTTATAGAGGGCAGGAATTGCTCCTCCTACCAAACTCATCTAGGTTCTTCTTTCAAAGACATGGGGGACAGGAAGTGGGGTCATTGAAGGTCCTATAGTGAACAGGCTTATATTTTGCAGTTCTGGCAATCGTTGGGCAGTTCAGTTTTTCCTTTGCAAAATGACTAGTAAAGCTTTTATTACATTTTGGCAGCAGGAGTGGTAGAGAGGATCAGCTACGATGAACTACAGTACAAAGTGGGGGTTGAGATGGTGGCAGGAAAAGAGGGGAGTCTACTTACCCGAACTTGTCAACAGCCGTTTTGTCAGCTGATTATAGAAGAGAGGGAGTGGGCAGATGAAAGCCTGCAAGAGCAAAAAAAAAAACAGTGACAAAGTGGGAGACCAAGAGGCAAGTGTGCAGAGGAGCAAGAATGTGTGTGCAAGAGAAAATTGAAGAGACCAGGTTGAACTTCCTGCATGTGAACATATGGCAAAATAAGAGGGGAGAGAGAAAGGGAGAGAGAGAGATGCTGTCTATTGACTTGACCTAATCATCGCCAGGTATGCATGGTGTCTTACGGAATCTCTACACATTCACTGATCAATACTTTCAATTAAAAAAAACCAGCATTTTAATTTTAAAAATGGAAATGGTAGCCAGACAGAATTAAGTTCCTTTTCCCAGATCATGGGTCTCAAAAGTCAGATGAGATCATGTTCACTTTTTCATATCATATCACATTATTGTGTCCCCCAGAGGTTCCAGCCCCATTCTGTGTAATGGAGAGCAATTGATAGATGTTTTCCTGTCAGATGTTGCCTGATGTTGGGAATGGAAATAAAACCAAACAATCCACAATCACTTCCCTTAAGTTCTCCCAGAGTACATCTGTACTACTCTTTGGTCTTGGTAGGTGTGTGTGTGCGCGCGCACGCACGTGTGCGTGTGCGTGCACTCGCACCTTTAAGTCAGTTTTTGACTTCTGGGAACTCCCTGGGTTAGTCCTTGCAGTTTTGCAAGATTTCTTGGAAGTGCCTTGAAGTTGCCTGCTTCCTAGGGGTGAGAGAGACTAAGGTCACCCAACTGGCTTGTTGCCTAGGGTCCAATTACAACTCATGGTCTCCCAGTTTCTAGGCCGGTGCCTTAATCACTACACCAGACTGGCTCTTATTACTGCAGTGATCTCAGCAATGAAGGCCACTTCAAAGAAAGGAGGAAACATTTTTACACAGCCATGAGGAAGAGCCCAGTGAGACAAATCTTCCATCCTTGTTTGGACAGGAGGCAAAGAAGAGGCCAGAAAAATGTCTGGATGTCAACTCAGACCATGATAATTTTGACTTTTTTCCAGTAGGAATTATCTTTAGCAAAATCTCTCAATAGTTTAATTGTCTCACACATTTGTTGGAATCAGAAATAATATCATCTCATACCAGTATGACAAGCACAAAGAAGTTCCTCATCCTTCATTTCCTGCATGTATTGTGTGCCTGCAGTTAAACTGGTATTCAACCTGTCTTGTGATAATTCAAATTGCACTCCTTCTGCATTACAAATGGCCTTTCCCCACCTGTAGCTAATCACTGTGCAAACATGCCCTGGCAAGATCTCTCTTCTGTTGCTTTCCATTCCTTCACACTCTGAGACAGGCACATTTAAGCAGACCTTAGCTATGTTAAGAGAATATATCCCTCTCCTTCTAATATTCTCTACCCAGAAAGTATGTAAAATCTATTGGGCTATGTCACCTATTGCCCTGGAAGTAAGTCAGGTGAATGCAATGATTTGAAACAGGCAGGATAAGGATTAACAAGGAAGATACCCAATGTCATGCAGGTGTACATTTCTGATGACTGAGGAGTAGGTGGAACTCTTTCAGAATCAGAGATTTCATCCAGCGTGCTCAAACTTTCTGTATGAAAACTGAGGCAGGACCTTCTCTTAGTCCAGCACAGACTATAGATCAGTGTTTCTCAACCTTGGCAGTTTGAAGATGTGTGGACTTCAACTCCCAGAATTCCACAGCCAGCAACGCTGGCTGGGGAATTCTGGGAGTTGAAGTTCACACATCTTCAAACTGCCAAGGTTGAGAAACACTGCTATAGATAGAAGTAAATTGCTTGATTATTTTATTGTTTATTTCTCAGCTGACCAAAGAATAGTGCTTAGGAGTCCTTAATGTGCAATCCAGAAGACAAAATTCATACCTTCCACTTCCTCCCTCAGTGTCAATGTAGGTGGGTGGAGGGTGTAATTTATGTAATGTAATCATCCTAGAAAATGTATACTGCCAGAAAATTGGGTGTGTAAGGAAACGAGTATAAATGTGAATTGAAGTATTGGGTCCCAGTTTTAATTCCCATTTAGATATATGACATATTCATTATTTCTCTTTTTGAATTATTCATATGCATACAGGAACATTCTTCTTTTATCTTTCTTAACCAGGTGGTTTTTTTTAATGACAGAAGAAGTTCACAACTTCTTCTTTTTTAATGGCAGTGGAGAATTGTCAGGTGGCCGACTCTGTAGAATGGCTGGTTTTTCCTGTAAGTAAGGCATCTGCTAGCTGCATATCTTTGTTCACCCTGACTGAGCAGAAATGTTAAAACATTAAAATATTTAAAACACGATTATCCGGGTTTTCATTCAAAAAACTTACTGATTTGTCCACATTTAGGGTACAACCACTGTCACAGTGCTTTCATCTAGAGTAGGGCTGTCAAACTTGTGGATGCATCACCCACTGGCCACGCCCACGCCCAGTTTAGTGAAGGGAGAAAAAGTCCCAATACATCACGTGACACTGCCTGATCTAGAGCAATGTTTCCAAATCTTAGCCGTTTTAAGATGTGCAGACTTCAACTCCCAGAATATGGACTTTCACTCCCAATACTAGCTGGGGTATTCTGAGAGTTGAAGTTCACATATCTTAAAATGGCTAAAGTTGGGGAAACACTGCTCCAAAGTATGATTTGGCAGAGAAACAGGCTGGCAAAACCTGTGCTGCTTTCACTGACAATTGCTTTTCTGTTTGAGTAATGAAGCTGGCAAGTGATGCCACCCTGTTTAATCCCAGAGAATTTAAGTAAAATGATTGATGGCTTCCCCTGCCTTTATTTCCTCATCCACTGAGGGCTACCTGTTGCCAGAGAAAGTAACTACCAATTACAGTACTAAAGGCGTGGTGTGGCACAGACAGGCAAATGCAGATAGTTTAGCCCACCCATTAATCTACCTAGTATACAGGTCATAAAGTAGGGGTGCAGGGTGAGGTGGAATGTTAATTAACTAGTAAGTTCCATCCTTGTCTAGAACTACAGTTAAGTGTCTATGGGCAGCAACCATTAGGTTTAGGCAAAATGGTGCTGCCTTCTCATCCAAGTAAGAAATTGGGAACTTGGGGTACCTCAAGGTTCTGTATTACGCCCAACACTCTTCAACATCTTCATAAATGATTTAGATGAGAGGATAGAAGGGAAACTCATTAAATTTGCAGATGACATCAAGCTGGGAGGAGTAGCCAACACTTTAGAACCTAGATTCAAGATACAAAAGGATTTTGACAGACTTGAATACTGGGCCCTATCCCCAAAAAAATGCAGTTGTTGTGATGAGAAAAGTAAGGTCTTATTCTTAGGCAGGAAAAACCGAATGCAGTAGTATAAAATAGATGGTACCTGTCTTAACAGTAGTGATTCTGAGAGGGATCTCGGTGTCCTAGTGGACAATCACCTTTGAGCCAGCAGTGTGTTGCAGCTACCAAAAAAGCCAATGTAGTCCTAGGGTTGCATCAACAGAGGGGTAGTATTAAAATCACATTAAGTGATAGTACCATTTTATATTGCACTAGTAAGACTACACTTGGAATACTGTGTCCAGTTCTGGTCACCAGGATACAAAAAGGATGCTGACTCTAAAGCATGCAGAGAAGAGCAACAAAGAAGAGCAACAAAGGGGTTTGAAGGCTAAACTGTACAATGAACAGTTACAGGAACTATGTATGTCTAGTCTAATGAGAGAAAGACTAGGGATGACATGATAGCAGTCTTCCAATACTTAAGGGACTGTCAGAGAGAAGAAGGGGTCTACTTATTTTCCAAAGCACCCCAGGGCAGGATAAGAAGTAAAATTATTAAAGATAGATCCAATCTACAATTAAGGAGACATATCCCGACAGTGCGAACAATAAACAGTAGAATGGCTTGCCTCCAGAAGTTATGGGTGCTCCTTCACTGGAGGTTTTCAAAAAGAGGTTGGCAATCATTTGGTATAGGGTCTCCTGCTCTAGCAGGGAGTTGGACTAGAAGTCATCCAAGATACCTTCCATCCCTGTTATTCTATGTTCTACATATGGTCATATAAAGCTTGTTAGAAGTTTGTAATACACTCATTGGTGAGACAACTGGCAACAAATAACAGGCAAAACCCAGCTCTTTTTTCCAATTTAAGCTGACCTCTATAGTCCAGGACTAGTGCTATTTCAAAAGAGTTCTAAGCTCATGTATAGAGGGATCTTAATTGGGTCAGGACAAATGCTTCAAAAAGCATAGGCCAGGCATTGCATGGACAGATGTTTTTGTAATAGCCAGCTCTCCAGTAGCCCAAGCATAATCTTTATGGTAGCCTCTGGGGATGTTCCTTTTAGCTACAGATTTAATTAAGCTAACAAACCTGTTGTAGTCCTTAGAGACTGCTTTGATCCATCTGACATTAGCATCAGTGTGCTTTGCATAAGTATTCTAATTTGCTTTCTGGAATTTCCAATGAAGTTTAGGAGTGGACCTAATTACTGGGATCTGGAGTCCTATTCTGTAGATTATAGGTCTATGCTGACTGTGCAGGAAATTGTAGAAAACCTGTCTCTGGATTTGAGATGTTGATTTTACTACTACAGAGGAAACAAAGCAAGGGTCTGGGGATTAACCCTTTTGCCAACAAGCAGAATAAAATGTGCCTCTATCTTTACCATCACATATAAGAGTAAGACTGTTTCCATCCAATTGAATAATCTACTCCCATTCTCATTGCTTTGGTTATATCCCCGAGATTTTTGTGGTGGCTCTTGAAATTACCAAGGATTATACTATATCCCGCAGATACTGATAAAACAGAATCTGGCCAACTTTCCATTGGAGGCTTATAAACAATCATGATGGTAACATTTTGGAATTCTATGGTTATAGAGTAGACATTCCGATTGGTTGTTTGAATTAATAATTGGGGGGAAGGGCATTATAACTGTCAATATCTAGACTACATAAAATAATTGGGCAGCATCCTTAAATTTATCAAGCTGGGATCCAATACAAACTGAGTTGGAAGCAATGCAAATCAAACCAAGATTTATTTATTTGTTTGTTTGTTTGTTTGTTTGTTTGTTTGTTTTTGACATATTGGTAATATACATGGATATAACATTGTTTATATACATAAGATGGGTACTGATAAGAGGGAACATTAGGACAGGGACCGTAGGCACGCTGGTGCGCTTATGCACGCCCCTTACTGACCTCTTAAGAGTCGGGTGAGGTCAACAGTGGACAGTCTAAGGGTAAAGTTTTGGGGGTTTGCTGATGAAACCACAAAGTCAGGTAGTGAGTTCCAGGCATTAACCACTCTGTTGCTAAAGTCGTATTTTCTACAGTCAAGTTTGGAGCGGTTCACTTTGAGTTTGTATCTGTTGTGTGCTCGTGTATTGTTGTGGTTGAAGCTGAAGTAGTCGTTGACAGGAAGGACATTGTAGCAGATAATTTTATGAGCTATGCTTAGGTCGTGCTGAAGGCAACGTAGTTCTAAGCTTTCTAAGCCCAGGATTTCAAGTCTGGTTGCGTAAGGTATTCTGTTGCGAGTAGAGGAGTGGAGGACTGTTCTTGTAAAGTATCTCTGGACACTTTCTAATGTATTTATGTCCAATATGCGGTGTGGGTTCCAGACAGATGAGCTGTATTCAAGGATTGGTCTGGCAAATGTTTTGTATGCTCTCGTTAGTAGTGTGATATTAATTAAAAGAACTGCTCTCACAGCAGACTAACAGAGTGGCCCTTCTTTCCAGCTCTTCTTCTGATATAACCTGTAGGATAGCCCTTCTTTTTTTCTTAGCAAACTCTCAGAGTTTAGTTCTTTGCTCCAGGGGTAGGGATCTCTAATTAGAGACTATAACTAAAAGCTATCAGTAAGGAAAAACATTGTGTATCTACAAATTCACAGATCCATTCTGCTCAGTTAAATGCTTGGACAGTAACAAAGCCACTGATGTGGAGGCATTTGGTCTAGTTATTGCTTCAAAACTGGGAAGTGTGTGAACAGACTAAGGGAATTGGAGGGTGTTCAAAGGTAGGGATTCAAAGCAAGAAAAAAAAACCCCTTTCAAGTCTTGCCTCCTTTAGAAAATAAAGTAAACAGGGTCAGATGAAGACTATGGAGGCAGAGACAGAAGAGGAAAAGCTTACATGCAAAAGATTGGCAATCTGTAAATAAAGAGAAGGATTTCATTACAAATAAGAACAAGGTGGGGGCAGATGGAAATAAATGGGTTGACTAATATGGCTAGCAGTATTGATAACCTATCATTGATAAATAGTAATTTGCAGCAGTAATGTAGGACAGGGGTTCCCAACATCTGAGCAATGGACCAGTACCTGGCCATGGCCTATTGGGAACTGGGCCGCATAAACAGTGGGAGAGCGAGCAGAGCTTTATCTGGCATGCATGGCATCTAGGTTGCATGTGAAAACATCTCCCCATCCCCCGGTTCATGGAAAAATTGTCTTCCACAAAACTGGTCCCTGGTGCCAGAAAGTTTGGGGATGTAGGAGATCATTCACTGCAGGCATCCATAAGGTACAAATGATGACATATGCATCATGGCATGACTTATGGACTGGTGTCAGACATAATGCCAGTATTACATAATTGTGTCATTTGTGTGATAAAGGCATGAAGCACATATAATTATTTTAATATCGTTGTTGTTGTAAATGTCACTGTCACCCATTATATCTTATGGACATCTTTGTCTATTCTTAGTATAGAACAGTGGTTCCCAACCTTTTTGTGATCGAGTACCACTTGGAGGTCCCGTACAGTCGCCGCGTACCACCTGGTTCCAGAGAAACTAAATTCGATCAGATATCACTTTATTTCCATAATTGCACCATTCCTTTTTTGGCCCCGTGCATCCAGCAACTGGATTCTCGGGCCGCTGGGACCAGGTGGGTGGCGTGTGGCAACAGTTGTGTTAGGCAGTAAACATTTTTGTGAAGTAAAAAATAACTAACTAAAAATCGTTCATGACCCCGAAAGTGTTCGCGTACCACCTGGAAGGCCCTCGCGTACCACTAGTGGTACACGTACCACAGGTTGGGAACCACTGGTATAGAACTTGAGAACCTATAGTCTCATGCCACAATCCTAATCACAAGAACCCTTGCCTCCTTCTGGTTAGTGTTTCCTGGGAATCCACTGTTTTGACTGATAGAATCTGAATTTATGGGCATCTTAGAAATGTATTTGCTTCCTGTTGTTTTGATAAGACTGATGAATCAAACAAATAATAGATCCCTGCTGTGAGTGATTTCTCACTAGTGATTCTTAGTTGAATGCAGCCCTTGCTGCAGCAAGAGAAAGCATTTCTTGAATAATAATGCTTTGCCCTGACTTCTTTGTCCTGTGTTTTGCTGCTGGGCAATGTTCTGTGGTACAAAAAGAGCAAGATAAGAGAGCTTAATTAAGGCCCAGAGATAAAACAGGACAATATTAAAAAGTGCTAAAATGGGACTGCCAGGTCTTTCTCATGATATTGTCAATAATTAATGCAGACAAATCTGTGGGAAATATTTTTTTTACCTTCCTCCCCATCCCTTACTGGTACTAATATTGGAAAAGGAAGCATCATTTTATTAGATGATGGCAGAAGAGAGAAAACAGGTAGAAAGTAGCAGTACTACTAGGCTGATCTACTACTACTCTTCCATTCTGAAATATAAAAGAGCAGATGTACTAGCAAAAAATATGCCCAAATTTGCCCTAACAGCTGAGCACTAATCTGCCTCAGTTATCAAGCTTGTAAATGGTCCTTGTCTATATAACTTTACTGCAAGGTTTTAAGAGCAGTGATTGGTAGATTCCTCTGGCTTTATTTCCCTTCCCATTCAGGTCATTGGCTGGGGAGAAAGCTCATCATCGGTCACTGTCCTTAAAGGGTAATGAAGGGCACTTGGGCAACTGACAGGGACAGAGGCTTCAGCTATCTTTCAGATGGGCTGAGTGATAAGTTACCATGTAAATGTACTTAATGTTGATAACCTGTCTTTCTGGCTTTTCCTGAACATGCAACCACAAATATTCTGCAAGAGTGGTAAATCTGTTTTTTAAAAATGGCCCCGCAGACTGGGTGGTGGGTGGAGAAAAGATGCAGTGGTAAGGGGCTCAAACAGTGCATCAAGAAAACATAATTCCACTTAATCCTGCACTGCCATTCACCTGGTAGCCAGGTTATTTTAAGACTTCACTTTGGCCTTCATTTCACCAGACTACAAATGGAGTGGGAAGCAGTTTTGTCACATTCACCTTAGCTCCTAAATATTATACACTTTTTAAAATTAATGCATTTAACATTTCTGAATCTTATATGTATCGCCTCAGCAAGCAAGTGTGGAATAATTCCATTAAGTATTACCAACTGATATTTCCCAATCCAACTTGTTGCATAAGATTATCTTTGTCATTTAAAATTTTTTCAACGTTATTACCCAAACACAACTGATAAGAGTAAAAAGGTAAAATATAAAGACATATTGGATGGAACCGGTAAATTAAAAGACAGAGATGAACTACAAAGACTAAATATAAACATAGATTGGTGGCCTGACTCACAGATAAAATCTAGATATAAGATAGATATAGAAGAATACGGAATTGAGTTGGAATCTAAACCGTTAGATAAAATATTGATTGGCCCAGAAAACAAAATTATCTCAAAATTATATAACTATTTACTACAGCAGGAAAGATTTGAAGATATCGTAAAAGGTCCTATGATAGCATGGGCTCAGAACATAGGACACAACATCCATTTGGCAGATTGGGAACAGATATGGAACAGAAATCTTAAAATATCTAGGTCAGTAGCATACAAAGAAAATTTCTACAGAATGAGTTATAGATGGCATTTAGCCCCAATTAAACTTGCAAAAATGTATCCAAATTTGAATCCTATATCCTGGAAATGCAAAAAAACACAGGGTACCGTCTTTCACATGTGGTGGTTGTGCTCAGAAACAAAAAAAAATTGGAATATAATTCATAAATGGTTATCAGAAATATTCAATGAGATATTAGAATTCACCCCAGAATTATTTTTCCTCAGTATATTTAAAAAAGATTACCACAAATATATCAAGTACCTAGTCCTCCATATCACAACTGCAGCTAGGATAACCTTCGCACAATTTTGGAAGAATACAGAAATACCTCCGGAAAATGTAATAGTTAAAAAATTCTATGAGTGTGCAGAAATGGAAAGACTAACAATGCACTTAAGGGGTCAAAGTGATTTGGATTACTACAATATCTGGGAAAAATGGTACAAATGGATTAAATTAAGAAGGAAAGAAAAGAAACAGTGAAATTATAGACTGTAAAATGTAAATATGTAAATTAAATTATATGTGTAATTAAGATAAGTGATATAGAATCTAACTGTAATAAGGAATATGTGAAAATGAAAACATTGTGTATGATTGTAGAAATGCTTTAGGAAATATGGAAATTGTTATTTTAAAGAAAAAGGTTGAAAATCAATAAAATTTATTTTTTTAAAAAAAGTTATAATATGTATTTCAGAAATAGGTTGTAAGTCTTGCAAATCTGGGATATTTTCTTTAACTAGGGATATATGCTTGGACCTCTACTGAATCTGACCTCACATTAATTTTTAGTCAAGATTTCTTTAATATGTTTTCATTTAGATATATAGTAGAACCTCTGGTCACGAACGCTTCTGACCATGACCAAATCGGGTTCTGACCAAAAAATTCACAATATTTTTTTTCCAGGCTGATTTCCCCTTCTGCGCCATTTTTTTTGTAAACACCAAATTTCCAAAATTAGGTTTGGGTCACGACCAAATCGGGTTGCGACCAAAGTTATGGAACGGATTATGGTCATGACCAGAGGTTCTACTGTAGTGGGAACTACAATTTCCTAGAATTTCTTCCAAGCTTGGAGAATCAAACCATGCAAGAAGTGTTTTCATGTCAATACTGTGATTGTGCTGGAGATCTAATTATCATTGTCAAAAGCAAGCTATACCACCTCTGCCCCAGTCTATCTCATACAGATTGTTAATAATGATATTATGCTGTTACCTTCTGTCACTCTGTTTCACAGGGAATGTCTTACTTGCATTCAAGCAAAACAGAGGTCCATGGGCGCCTGAAATCCACAAATTGTGTTGTTGATAAACGCATGGTTGTGAAAATCACTGATTTTGGCTGCAATTCTATTCTGCTACCTAAAAAAGGTACTTAAGGGATATGGAAGAAACCATTCACTCTCTTTAAAAAAAACCAATCCATGCCTTGGGAATGGGAACATAGGAAATGCTTCATACTGAATCCAAATCATTGGTCCATCTAATTCACCAATACGGACACAAACTGGCAGTTAATTTGCAGAAAGGTATTTTTCCAGCCTTATGCAGAGATGCCAAAGCTTGTATATACTAGGACCCATATACAAAGGATATATTTCACCATGAAGTCATGGCCCTTCCTGACCACACCTTATACAATAGGAGCAAGCATATTTTGTAGTAGGTAATGCGCTACGTTTACCTACCTTTCGGTTTTTGAGGCAAAGAGGACAGCATGATGGCAGTTATATTGCTAGGAATGCTGGCCTTTGTAGTCAATCAGATCTAGAAAATATAATGATGATGCAGGTGATGCCACTGAGGCAGTAATGTGTTTCTTTAATGATTATATGTGATTAAATCAGATTTTACCACCCCTCTTTTTTAAACTCTGAGACAGCAAAGCAAAATATTTAGTGAAACATCACACACACACACACACCTTTCTTTTAATTGCATCTCATATGAACTCACTAATATAATAAGAGACTTGAGGGTCCACTTCTTAATTACATCCATGTGTCCTTAAACTGATCTTGATAACCTTTTTCTGCTTCAATAATGTATTAGAAAAGTTATAACTCCCTTCCTCTCAATGAGGAGAGGAGGGACTTTGCTATATTTTTCTAATTGCTACAAATACCAGGTAGTTAGAATGCTTTTGTCTGGCAGCCAGATCTCAAGTCTCCTCTCCCTTAGGGTTGGCTCAGTGTAGTTCCATGGAAAGTAGGCCAACTTTGTTTCTTAAACTATCTTAATCCTTTGAGAGATCTTTGACCCATTGTAGACCGATCTGAATATTTCAGCAAATAAAATGACTAAGCACAATACGTTAACGACGGTCTTAAAATCAAGTAATGATATTACCTCCTATTGCACACACAACCTTGGAATTGAATTTGGCCTTCACATGCTCAATATGTAGAAAATCTGTAAGGATTCTTCTGTTTTCCTTGTTACCTTCTGGGAGGAGACTTCGTGGTATCTGAAGCAGAACATCCAGATTCAACCACAGGTTTGTTCCATACAGTAGCAACCTTGTGATCTCTCAAGCTTCCTCTTTCCGATATGTATTCAAGATGGATAGTGATTAATATTTATATGTATTTATATGCTAGGGCAGTGATGGCGAACCTATGGCACGGGTGCCACAGGTGGCACGCGGAGCCATATCTGCCGGCACGCGAGCCGTTGCCCTAGCTCAGCTCCAGTGCGCATGTGCGTGCCCACCAGCTGATTTTTGGCTTGCACGGAGGCTCTGGGAGGGCGATTTCAGCCTCTGGAGGGCCTCCACGATGGCAGGGGGGAGCGTTTTTGCCCTCCCCAAGCCCCAAAAAAAGCCTCTGGAGCCTGGGGAGGGCGAAAAATGGGCTTACCGGGCCCACTGGAAGTCGGGAAATGAGGGAGTGGTGGGGTCGCGCACGCATGTGCAGGAGGGTGGAGCAAGTGAGGAGCTTTGAATTATGGGTGTGGGCACGCACGCGCGTGCAATAGCGCGCACACGCACTATTTCGGCACCCGAGGAAAAAAAGGTTCGCCATCACTGTGCTAGGGTGTAGTATGTATGTATATAGCATATCTATATGTGTGTTATGTATGTATACACTTTTGAGAACAGGCAACAGAATTTCATTTTTAATGTGCGCCAGTGTGCCCACAGAAAACAACAACAATAAAGGTTATCTTCTTCTGTTTCACAGGCTTTCATAATGGAATGCTTTCAATGGGGACTAGAAATTTTTAATCTTTTATAACCCATTTGAGAATTTTGTTAGGCACCTGAGTGCCTGTTTAAGCAGAAAGTTGGTGTAATAAAATAAATAAATCAAATTATTTAACAGATTAAATATATACCAATAAATAATTAAATAAATAAATTCTTTGTACTTGACCCACTTTCAGAATATAAGAACAGTTTTACTAGTTCTGACCAAAGACTTCTGTAGTTTAATTTTTAGGTCTCACAGCGGCTAACTAAATGTCTTGGACAACCTATATGCAGGATCTAAGTACAACAACAGTCCCTAACAATAGACAAAATTCTCTAATGTTAGATCACTATCTCTGATATTGACTGTCGGGATGACTATCTACTGACATCCTTATATTCCACAAAAAAAAAATCTTTTGATCATGATAAAACAGTGGTTCCCAACCTTTTTGTGATCGAGTACCACTTGGAGGTCCCGTACAGTCGCTGCGTACTACCTGGTTCCAGAGAAACTAAATTCGATCAGATATCACTTTATTTCCATAATTGTACCATTCCTTTTTTGGCCCCGCGCATCCAGCAACTGGATTCTCGGGCCGCTGGGACCAGGTGGGTGGCGTGTGGTAACAGTTGCAAATCGTTGCCAGATTATCTTGTGTTAGGCAGTAAACATTTTTGTGAAGTAAAAAATAACTAACTAAAAATCGTTCATGACCCCGAAAGTGTTCGCGTACCACCTGGAAGGCCCTCGCGTACCACTAGTGGTACACGTACCACAGGTTGGGAACCACTGTGATAAAATAATCCATAGAATTAATGGAAGCCAAACAATATAAGAATAGATTAAATTCTCAGATGCCTGTTCACATATCTACAAACATGATTTCCTTCTGTAAATCAGATCTTTGGACTGCTCCTGAACACCTCCGTTGTGGTGATGAATCGCAGAAAGGTGATGTGTATAGCTATGGAATTATAGCTCAAGAGATTATTCTGCGTAAAGAGACTTTCTACACTAACCATTGTCGGAATTCTAAAGGTAAACGCGGTGCATAAAGAGAGGCGTGTCTACATGTTGCACTTTTTAAAAAACCGAATTCCCAGCAATAGAAATAGAAAAAAGTATAACACATAATACAGAGAGAATAAATGTTATAATAATTAACTGAAATGTAACAAAAAGTAAAAAGAACTACAAAAGAAAAATTCGTAGTTCATTTAGTATTAATTAATTATAATTAAATTAATTCAATCATAAATGATTAAATTGAGACCATGTAGAAATATATTGCTTTATTATCTCATTTTTATCACATAAAAACATATTTAAAAAAGAGATAGCATAATTATATACCCGAAACCAGTTGTTAATATTGGGAAGATGTTTACCTCATTTGCATAAGATTATCTTTTTTGCCAGGCCCTACCCTAGGTCAAAACTTTCTGAAATGACACATTATATGTTTTAGCAATATTGTTCAATATCATATTTATGTCTTTAACTCTAATATTTCCCCCCCAAAATATGGCTATAATTTAAAATCAAAACAAACCTACACCTGGATAAGGTCAAACTATATCAATTAAAGATTTCATGCAATGCTAGCACAAAAAATAAATTATCTCTTTTGAAATATTCTTTGAGGAATCCAACAAATACAAAATAATATTTCCTGATGAATTAATTGCAGTCTTAAATCATCAGTACATTTTCTGTTTCTTAAATCCTGGAGTTTCCAAGATTTGATATTTCAGTTCTTTATTTCATAGTTCATTTAGGTAACGGATATGAACTTTCAGCCTGCTTTTTCATATCAAATTGAATTGTTGGTTTCAGTTCAAGCACTGAACCTGTTAAGGATTCTAAGCTTGCAGGTATCTCTGAGGCTGCTAAAGGATCTGGGCCACTGTTTAGTTAGTACAGGTTTCACCTTTATATTTTGAGAAGCAGAAGTTATAGGTAAATAATATTCATACACAGATTTTGGGAGAACCACTATAAATCAACTAATATAAGTCAACTTCTTTGGCCTGTGCATTTAGTAAAACATCTCTCTTTTGATTTGGGATCAAAACATTAAGTGCTTACCTATTAATAGCCAAAAAAAAAGTGTCTGGCAACTTTCAAAGGCTGGGAATGAAGATCCCTGTTTAATATATCTGGATATTCCCCCTTTAACAAGTTTCTGAATTTGCTTTCCCTTTCCAAATTCCCAATAATTGGAGCATATTGTTGGTCAGCATTGTTGAGTGCATGTTTCTACGAATTCCAGCAGGAAACTCTGTGGCAAATCATTCCCCTCCGGTTCTCTTCTGTTTCGCTGGCTGCTCTTATGCTTTCTGTGGGCTGAGAGTGACAGAAGAAAACACAAGAGACAGCAATACATTACCCACTTTCTTTGTGCAGTTTCTTCTGGCAAACTGATATGGATGTATTCCCCCCAAAACATGAGGAATGAGTAACACTACAAAGAGGAAGGAGCTTAATGGCTGCATTTTGCCTAAACATCCTCTAGAGCAGAGTAATTTAATATTCATAACAAGAATGACCCAATGTTTTTCATTTACATTGACCTTGATTCTCTTGGAATCTAGAATTTTGAACGATACATAGTTAGGAACAATTGAAATTTAATAATAAAATGTTTAATGTTTTGTCAGTATATTTTAACATTTTAAAAAGTTTTAAAAGCATGTTTGTAAGCACCAAAATGTTTTTTTTAATACAGAACATTTCTTTCATAGTCGTGTCCCATTTTATCCCATTTATTTTTGCTGCATGTTTTACAAATGCAACATATTTACACAAAAAGATAGGGAATAAAATTATAGCTAAATAACAAAAGTAAAAAAGAAGATAAGTTAGAATCAGAATGGAGCTGGAAGAGACCTTGGAGCAGTGGTGGGTTGCTACCGGTTCGCACCGGTTCGGGCGAACTGGTAGCGGCGGTGGTGGGAGGCTCTGCCCACCCACCCAGACGTCATCATGGACAATCTGCGCATGCGCAAAAGCGCTGCGCGTGAGCTTTCACAGTTCCAAACAGGTAGCGAAGGTAAGTGAAACCCACTACTGCCTTGGAGGTATTCTAGTCCAGCCCCCTGCTCAAGCAGGAGACCCTATACCATTTCAGACAGGTGGCTGTCCAGTCTATTCTTAAAAACCTACAGTGATGAAGCATCTACATAGCCATCCAACTCACATACTGTATAGGGAAAATTTCTGGTTCCAAAGGAATTCACTAGAGGTGTCACTTGCTTCTGTAAGCCAAGGCATACTATTTTAAATGTCAAATAACTTGTTACAGGAAATCTATAATTGGGACTCCCAACTTTTAGCTTTTACTTCAGTGCATCTGGAGAGTAGGAAAAAGTTGATTTAATGCCAACATCATGCTGTTTCCTTATTGCTATATACAGTATACTGTATGTAGTAACAATATGCATCAATTGTTCTTGATTCCTCTGTTTACCCTAGAAGGAATTTTATTCTGGCATATCTCACAAATAGAAAAATCACAGTCTATAGGTTTTTATCAAAGAATGAACAGGTTTATTCAGAGCTAGGTTTGAGTCTCTCTTTATTTATAAAATATTTCCTTGATGGTTTCTGTTGACCAACAACAGTTCTGTTCTCATGCTCTTACTCCTTTGTATCCTCCAAATGTATTAGATTTCAAATCCCATTATTCCCAAAGAGGAGGAGATTAATGGGAGTTTCCCCAGGTTGGCCAAGCATATCCATTGTCTTTTTATGCATTTATATTTATATTTATATTTATATTTATGTTTATGTTTATGTTTATATTTATATTTATATTTATATTTATATTTATATTTATATTTATATTTATATTTATATTTATATTTATATTTATATTTATATTTATATTTATATTTATATTTATATTTATATTTATATTTATATTTATATTTATATTGCACATTTTCTCTCCCACTACAGAAAAACTTTATAGAGTAGAAAGCAGCAAAGAAGAACGACCATTCCGGCCAGATCTTTTATTGGAGACAGAAAAGGAGCGAGAGCAAGACGTACGTTCTAACTGAAACAAGAGTTTTTGATAGAGTGAAGTATATGCATGTCAGCTGAAATTAGAAAATTTGACAAACAGTGTTGTGGGTCCAGTGTTTTTTAACTTCATCATATAATGGGCTTCTATTAACAACTTCATGGAGATCTGCAAAAAGTAATTAACTTTTCTCCAACTGTAATTCTTCTCTTAGTTGATTACCGCTGTTAGAATGTAGGTTGTGCCAAATTCCTACATAGCAGCTGGAATTTAAAGTGCCAAAAAGGGGCAGTTGAAATGATGTTTTACACACCTCAACACACATGAAAGCGAGCCCTTATATTTTTCTTGCCATATTTCTTTTAACAAATGATTTTTAACCTTGGTGCTTCACTGGGAAAACAGGCCTGGTAATCATTTCCTTTGGGGAGGTAAGAACAATTGGGATAGTTATGCTACCAGATCTGGGCTATAAAACCTGAAAGATCATTAAATGGCATTACATGTGGGGGTTTTTTTCTTCTAATTCTACAGCTCGTATCTGTAACCCTGTTCATTTACTTATTTATTGATTCCGTTTTATATTTTTTCCTGTTCATATATACACTCTATATGTACACTTAAGGAATGGCAGTAAAACAAAATGCAACAATAAAATCAGTGTCATTAGAACAATCAACAGTTAAAAGCCTAGCAGATGAGCTGTGTTTTTGCTATTTTTTTAAATACTGTGCAGACCTGTAAGAGAGGTGGCTACCCAATTGAAAGAGCACAATCTGTTTCAGTACCAAAACAAAGGAGGCTTAATAAAGTGTGCAAACTCTTCTACAATAACTTTTATTTCAACCCTCATAATACAACTCATATGTTGACCAGTGTGTTGTAGTGGTTAAAGTGTTGAACTAAGAGTGGGGAGATCCAGGTTCAGTCTAGTCTTAACGATGGAAACTCACAGTGTGATGTTAAGCCAATCACTTTCTCTCACACCCAAGCTAACTCACAAAATTGGAAGCAATGCATTCTATAGTGTCTAAAGATCCAGGAGGAAAGGCAGGCTATGTTAAAATATATTACCATAACTGCTTAACTAGTTATTCAGTTTTGCAAAGAAAAAGAGTTGGAACTTGAGGTACTGGTTAATGTTTGACACAATACTTGTGTGTCAAGGAAGTGGAAATTGGGTGGGAAATGAATAAATCTTATCTGAAGGGAAAATGCCCTTTGATATCTTATCATAGAACCCAAAATAGATTAACTAACCTTGGTTTGGATTATGCATTGCCAGATATATTTTCTAGTGAAAAGCTGCTGGGAAGAAGATCCAGAAAAGAGGCCAGATTTTAAGAAAATTGAAACTACTCTAGGTAGGATATTTAGGTAAGACACTAATATACATTAAAGCAAGGTTTTATATAGTAATATGGCAAAATGTACAGTACATGGGCAAAAGTAAATGATAATGTATTATTTGATTTTTAAAAACGTCCATGTATGAAAAGAGAACATGTAGATGTGAATAAAGGGAAGAGAAAACAAGTAAAATAACATGGTTATTTACTGTAAAGGTTAGCGATGCAAAAATCCTGTTGGATCATATAGGTTGTTCTAGCAGGCTCTTCTCTTCTCTTCTCTTCTCTTCTCTTCTCTTCTCTTCTCTTCTCTTCTCTTCTCTCTCTCTCTCTCTCTCTCTCTCTCTCTCTCTCTCTCTCTCTCTCTCTCTCTCTCTCTCTCTCTCTCTCTCTCTCTCCTTAAGATATCTAGTGTAGCATTTTAAACCTTTAAATACTAATATTCTTTCTTCTTTTTCTTTTAAGACTCATCTACAACTTTTAAAACCATTTCTAGCATGTCATTTTTATCTATTTATAACTATTATTCAGAGGAAGGGAATTGGTGGATGTTCCTTTTCATTGTATAACATTTATAGATTAATTTCCACCAAGTTCTATTTGCTGTTTTTCTTGAAAAAATATCACTTTTGTTCTTACAATATTCCTAGCAACTACCACAACCAAAACAATGAGAGCTATATGGACACATTGATCCGACGTCTGCAGTTGTATTCACGAAACCTGGAGCACTTAGTAGAAGAGAGAACCAAGCTGTACAAAGCAGAACGAGATCGAGCTGACAAACTAAATTTCATGCTTCTCCCACGGTGAGTGTTGTCCACCCGGGAATAGTACCTGCAGTATCGACAGAATTCTGCTGATTGAAGAATTGTAAACAGATTTATATGTTTCTTGTCCAAATACTTAAGGATAAGCTTTTAAAATCTATGTTAAATATATTTGTCTTTCCAAAAACTTGCACAATATTGAACAGCATGAGGGATTTATCTTGTTATGTCTGGAAAGCATGCAAAATTTTCTTCTGCTTCCCTGCAAATTCTATTCCTCTTCAAGAGATACGCAAGTACCATTTTCAGAGAGAGATCATTCTTCTACAAATAGGTAGAATGAAGTTTATACTTTTCAAGTAACTTTGTTGAAAAAGGATAAAAAAATATAGTCTTGATTTTTCTTGGGCAGATTTTAGAAAGGCCACAGATATTGTACCAAGTGCTGCTTTGGAATACTGTATCCTGCTTGCCACATGCAGTGTTCATTTGTGGAGATAGAATGTCTGGTCTATGGAAGGACGGTTTTTAAATGTTATTACGGTATATTTATGCCGTTTCAGACTCTACATAATTAGACCAATATGCTTACTTTATAAATTATAGTTTGTTGCACAGTCAGCCAGATATTCAGACTGGATTTGGCATTTTTGTCTACCTATCACGTACTTTCCAAGGACCTGGGATAGACAGTTCTAGATGTTTCATGCTGTTATAGATATTGTCACAGGATGTAAGCTGTTCTGAGTAAAGCTGCCTTTTGCAATTAACTGATGGTGAATTTGTCAGTGCTGATAGTGTTCAACTGCAGGGCCGTCTTAACAGCATTATGGGCCCCGGGCAAAGCAGTGTACTGGGGCCCCTACGACAACTACTCACAGGAATAAAAATGTAAATGGTTGATAAAATTAAACATATATTTCTTTTATTGGCACTTCCAACAAAATCGGTGTTGAAACATTAAAAACATGCTGTGCAGCAACAACCAATCAACATGATAAACATTTGAACAATACACAAGGCTTGAAAAACACAATAATACTCAGTAAGCCATACAGTTGCTGTATTTATATAATACAAGGTGCATTGAAGGATGAACATACACAGATTAGTATGGGGCCCCTATGGTCGTGGGGTCCATGGGCAAATGCCCATCAGGCTCATGCCTTAAGACAGCCCTCTTCAAGTGGTGCTCCAATTGTTTTGGGATTGCACCCAAAGCGCCTCTTACTATTGGTACTACCTTTGCTTTCTTCTTATATATATATATATACACAACAGTGTGATATTACAGTAAAGGAATTTCACAACAGCAAAGTGTTAAGATGATTTTATTTAATTAAATATTGATTTCCAATGTATTGCATAAGGAATATGATTACCTGTTCTATAAATCCTTTAGTACTTTAATTAATTATTAATTAGCTGTGAATTAATTAACTAATCATGTCTCAACAAATTATTTATTTTATTTATTAATCATATTTTTATAGCTGCCATCTCTTTCAAGGTGATTCAACAAGAGATAAAAGCTGCGACTATTAATTTTTTTAAAGCACACTTTGAAATTAATAAGCCTTCCCTTCCCCGCCCCCCCATAGGCCTGTGGTAAAATCTTTGAAGGAGACTGGACTTGTGGAGCCAGAATTATTTGAAGAGGTCACCATCTACTTCAGTGACATTGTGGGCTTCACAACCATATGTAAATACAGCACACCTATGGAAGTGGTAGACATGCTGAACGACATCTACAAGAACTTTGACCACATTCTTGACCATCATGATGTTTACAAGGTGATCTGATTTGAGAACAGAATATAAAAGGTTACCTTGAGATGAAACAAAAGTAGTGGGAGCAGCAATGCACTAAAAAAGTCAAGAATTATTTCATATATCAGAAGTGATCTGAATCACGGAATCCAATTATCTGGAGGGGACACCAAGATGGGAGGGCTGCATTATACTGAGTGGACCTACAGCTCTAATCATAGACTTATTTTGTTAATTGAAGGTTTTCCTAAGCAGATCTTGTATCTTGTGACTTTTTTGTGATGTTCAACAGGTGGAGACCATTGGAGATGCATATATGGTAGTAAGTGGTTTACCAAACAGAAATGGTAACTGCCACGCAGTGGATATTTCCATGATGGCCCTGGATATACTCAGTTTCATGGGATCATTTGAATTGCAACATCTTCCTGGCCTTCCTGTATGGATTCGAATAGGAATTCATTCTGGTACGAGGATTCTATCAAACATTTGATCAAAACAAACAAATGAACCAATGATGTTTAATATCATGTTTAAGTTTTCCTAAAGTAATAATAGAAATGGTATTATATATTTCTTAGTATTTCAAATATTACCTTTAATAAACCAGGCTGCGTAAACAAGTGAAGCCCCATCCACGGGATGTAGGCAGCATGCAAAACCACGCCCCCTCCGGTCCATGGAAAAACCTTTCTCCATGGAACCGGTCCCTGGTGCCCAAAAGGTTGGGCGCCACTAGTCTAAAGCAAGTTTTATTGATATCTTGACTTTCTCATCAAGAACAATAAAGGTTGAGTAGAACTGTCAAGAACATCTGGTTTAGATTAATTTCCATGCCCACATATCTAGGTTGACTCAGCCTTCCATCCTTCTGAGGTTGGTAAAATGAGGACCCAGATTGTTGGGGGCAATATGCTGACTCTGCAAACCGCTTAGAGAGAGCTGTAAAGCACTATGAAGCGGTATATAAGTCTAAGTGCTATTGCTATTGCTATCTATCATCATCATCAGCTAATATCAACTCTGATTGTAATTGTGGATTCATATACAAAACAACTCCATTGAAATAAACTCTACATCTGTATGAACCAAATATTTTATCCTTTTATGTGATAAGTTTTCTTATAAGCAGAATATATCTAGGTTTTTTTTTCAAATAATCAAACAATGTTCATTTTTGAGGAGCATTTGCTCCATTTATATTCTGTGTTAGACATTCATATTTATGTCAAGAATTTAGAAAAGTCACTACCTGTGGGAGCCTCTTCCTCAGTATTCTGTAGTTGTTGTTTGGTCCTTTTTATGACCTCTATTTGCATTTCTTCTTTTTCCCCTTTAAATTATTCTAGAAATTCTCTTGCTTTTTGTACTGAATTCAGTCTAAACTTCTGTTGTTTAAAAGTAAGGATCCACTTGGTCCAGTGGTGGGATTCAAATAATTTAACAACTGGTTCTCTGCCCTAATGACCACTGGGTAGGCATGGCTGGGTGGGCATGTCACTGAGTGGGCATGGCCAACTTGACATCACTCACGTCGAGGGGTGCTGCACCTTGCCTGGCCTCTCATGAACGTGGGGATGCTGCAATGATCATAAGTGTGAAAAATGGTCATAAGTCACTTTTTTCAGTGCCATTCTAACTTTGAATGGTCACTAAATGAACTGTTGTAAGTCAAGGATTACCTGTACAAAAAATACAAAAAGCTTCTTTGCTTGCAAAAACTGCCCTAAATACCAATCATTAGATTAGAAATGGGGAAATACACACTGAAGATCAATGACAGTCACAGCAATCATGGAAACTTAAACCATTCTGTCTGAATACCTTCCTTTTGATCAGCAATACCTGGGTGCCAGAGCACCTTGAGAAATTAAAATAGTTAAAATGCAACGATTACTATCAACAGCCAACTCTCGCTCATAAAGTGAAACCGTTTAGCAAAGAGGTCATTTAAGCTCTCCAGAAAGTGGGTGGGCACACTTGGGCTATAAAATGCCAAGCTAAAGAGACAAATTAACAAAGTATATAGGGGACCCAGGTCAAGTCTCTGCCCTCCCAAGCTTGTCAGGATCACAATAAAATTAGCATATGTCACAGATATCTAAATAAACTTCAAGTCTGGTACCATGCCTTATTATCATGAGAGAAAACTAAAACAAACTGAAGGATCCACACCCCTACCTCCTTTTTTTAAAAAAATCTTACTATCAGTGAGTAATCATGTGTCTTGGCCACTCCGAAGCAATGAAAGAGACTCCTGTCCCAAAGGTGTTTTTTCAAGAGGCAACTGGACTTTCTGGAAACCAAGAAAGTCCAGTTGCCTCTTGAAAAAAAACATCTTTGGGACAACCATGACCTGGATGACTGAAGAATCCCCATAGACAAGAGACTCCTGTGCTCAGTGAACTGACAAAGCACCTTTTCCCACCCAGGAGAAGCAATTCTTAGATCCATTTGCACCACTTAAAGATAACAGCTGGTCTCACTCACCTCACAAGATTTCCTAAGGAAATCATCCAGATTTAAGGAAAGATCACATGCCCCCAGAAAGGCAGTAAAAAAATCAGACAGAATGCCAAGCTTGCATGCTGCCTCTTCGAAGTACACCCCAAAAGGACAGTGTCATGAACCACTAAAGCAGTGTAAAAAGCTTTTAAAAAGTCAAGCCCCTAATAAAAGTACCAGCCAAGGAAGAAAAAAACTCCAGAGAAGCTGCTCTGGCTAGTCTGGGCAAACTGCCAAGAACCATTAACTGCTGATACAATGTAACAAGGCTTAACCCAGAGGCAGTTTCTGAAAACACTTAAGCAGGACAATAAAGATAAGGATTAAGCTAGAAACAACACAGAGAGGCACACCAGAATGTCTCCTTACTGCCTTCCTGACAGGATTAGCCCTGTAAAATGGGAAAAACAAAAGGCTGTTGGAAGGAGATTTCTTTGCCGAACTGCTCAGAAAGTTAACAAACTGGTCTCCTGAACGGTGCGAACTGGCTGAATCCCACCACTGACTTGGTCCCATCAAAACGGTATCTGTTTTCTGTTTGAACTTTTCAGGGAAAAAACTCTTTTCTCTTGCTCATTATTTTGATCAAAATTTATTTAAGTACAATTGCATCTACATAGTTAATCTTCAGTCTGATCTTGGAATGCTGCCCCAAAACCTGGTCTCTGGTCTTCTTCCTGAAAAAGTACACAAGAATATCCCTTAATATATTTCTTAATTTTGCAAATCATATATTAATATGATATATACTTTAATATATACTTTGCTCCGCCTGTGTACCATCTTCATCTCATTCCTAAAAAAAATGGTTAAAGATTAAATAACCTTTTTTCTAGGGTCTTCCCCTTCTGACTCACTTTTACCTTTGGATTACAAATTTTAAAAACGGTTACCACTGCAAAAGCAGCAAAGTGTTGTGAGGGAAGAAGAGGATTCTTAAAACAACCAATAAAAACAGTATTATTTTTGGAATATTACAAAAAAGTTTGAAAAGATGGGGGGGGGAAGAATCCAAATCTGTCAAATCTGTTTAAAGTGGCTGCATCTGAAGAGAAAATGGAAGAAAGGTTTGTAAAGAGGAAAGAGGAAATGAAAGAAGAAGAAAAAAACAAATTGAAGAAATTGAGGAGAATCAAAACCAATTACTGATAAAGTAAAATGAAATAATAGAGAGATGGAAAAGGACTTAGACAATTTGACATAACTGGAATTGAGAGGAAAAGAATTCTGCTTAAGATTCAGAAATAAGAGGATTTTAGATTTGGAAGAGCACTTTGCTTTTTTCCCTCCCATTATTATTTGAAAAGTCCTGTCACTCAGCATATTATTAAGAAGGTGGATAGTCAGTTGTAGTTTGTGTAAAAAAACCTTCCTTCCAGACTGTGTCATAAGTTGTGGACTGCAAAGGAGTGTTTGAACCAAGTGCATTTAAAGCTGCAAATAAATTACTGAACGGATACATTTTTTACTATTTCAATAGAAAAATATTAAACAAATATTGATATTTAGCTCTTATGCTATTGCCAGTTGAGAGAAGCAACTATGCAAAGTCTAGAAGAGGAGTAAGCATCAGTAATGGAAAAAAAATTAACAGCAGGAAATATGAGAAAAGAAAAGGAAACTAAAATATAGTTTATATCACCACTTAGCAGCATTTACTGTATCTTTCCATGTTTTCCAGTGTTGCAAACCATCCTTTTTTCACCATGTCCGTTCAACAGTTCATGTGTGGTCTTTAATTCATGTGCTGTCTTTTGTTCTGCATATTTTGTATCTCTCTGTTTTTCAGAATTTAATCAGTTCCATCTAACAGTAAAATTCTCCATCTTCTCCTTATTCCCAGCCCATCCATTATTCCTTCAGATATTTGTTTTACAGGGTTTAACTTTGACCAAATGTGTCTTGGATTTCAGTGCAATATTTTTCAGACTCGTTGTCTGATACAATCTCTCGCAGTCACTACAAATCACATATATTCTCAATCATCAGCATGATATCATCCGTGAACAAAGCCACATCCACATTTGTGTACGCAACACAAATCTAATATCAGTATAAACATTTCTTAGTCATTTACCCATACATATATTAAACAATCAAGGGACATCATATATCTTTGTTTTACATAGAATAAATTTTCACAGTCAAACAATTCCTAATAATCTACTAAAAAAGTTAAACAAGCAAACAAACAAACAAACACAAACAAACAAACAAACAACGGAATAAAGTATGTGTCAGATTTTGCTCAATGCCAGGATATTTCAATCAGCATTCTGCTGAGTATCTTCCCAAGCACATTTATCAAACCAGTCCACCTGAGATTTTCATTCACTCTTGTTTCCTTTTCCTTTATATGAGGGAACAGTGACAACATTCTTCCAATTATCAGGCAGAGATCCTGATCACACATCTTAAAAATATTGCATAGTCATTCCAACTTATATCCATCTTTTAACATTTCTCCAATTGCACCATCTATATACAGTATGCAGGAAGAGAAAGTATTATTTACCAGTGTTCTCAGTTCATAAACATAACTGATCAACTCAATCCTGCTACATTCATTCATTTGCCATATCTTTTCATGAACACACATTAGGAAAAATAACAAATAATTTATGGTATCTTAATAACTTGATTGTGGCATAATTTGTGGTTGATTATAGTTCATTCTACTCATATGATTGGTAATTGATTATGGCATAACTTTTTATATTCTTAACTCATGAGAAACAGTATTAACTATGGGTGTAAACATCCATGAACAAGCACACAGCTATGAGTTACAAATATTGATACACATGATTGAGGGATTGTAAACAGTGAGATTAATTAGACAATATGGCAGGGGTGTCAAACTCGAGTTCATTGAGGGCCGCATCAGGGTTCTGTTTGACCTTTGGGGGGCTGGGTGTGTGTGGTCAGGGTGGGCGTGACCAGCATGACATCACTTGTGTCGGGGGCACCTGTGGTGGCCCAAGCGCTCTGCCAGCAAAAATGGGTTCCCGAGCTCCGTTTTTGGCTGGGATGGCCTCCTGCAACCCTCTGCCAGCGAAAACAGAGCTCAGGGGGCCCACACACAGCCCTCTCGAGCTCCGTTTTCACTGGCAGAGGCAGTCCTTTGCTATTCCCAGGGTAGCCCTGCGGGCCAGATCTAAGCACCCCGTGGGCCAGATCCAGCCCCTGGGCCTTGAGTTTGACACCCCTGCAATATGGACTTACCTTTTCAGACAATTTCTATTTTATCTTGTGCTCAGGTCCGTGTGCAGCTGGTGTGGTTGGGTTTAAAATGCCTCGTTACTGCTTGTTTGGAGACACGGTGAACACAGCTTCAAGAATGGAGTCTACAGGTTTACGTAAGAATAGAGTTTCTAACTATACAATATTTTATACAGTGAAATTCAGAATTCCATATATAAAAAACATTTTATCAAGATATGATAAACTTACTAGAATCTGGGGCCAATCACTATCTCATAGATAAGCATGTAATTTTTGTGAATTTAGATTACACGGCACTGCAACATATATAACTTCTTTCCTCCTTGATGGAAATGTACAATACAAATGTCATCATCATATACAGTATAAAAGTAACAAATATAAAACTTAATAAGCTACATTTTCTCAGTTAAGAATTCACGTCTGCCTCAGGCGAGGCTTTTCAGGAGAAGAAGGAAGGAGGAGACTTCTGGAATGCACACATGCGCAGTAATACATGTCACATGTCTGCTCGATTAGAAAACACAGTAAATCTAGAAATATAGTAGAGAGGCTCAACTGGCAATATTCACATCGTGACACTCTTCCTCCTCTTTTGTTGAGTCTGTCTCATTGAACAATTTATATCCTTCTAGCAGTATGTTCCAATCATGGGTTCCATCCCATCCAGTTTCAGTAATAGCTGTAATATTGTACCTGCCCTCATGTACCAGGACTAAGATTTGGTTTATTTTGTTTTAGGCAGGTTTGTTGCAGGAACCATTTTAGTACATTTGGATTTTGTGGTTAATGTAAACTATCTTGAGTCTTGGATATGATTGGTATCTAAATTGTTATATTACCAAACAAATAAATAAAATCATCAAAGCTAATCCAAATTTATGTTAGTATGTTCAGCATTACATACTGTATACTTAATTACAAATGTTTCTTATAAAACAATGGTGTTTTTCAGATAACTGAATTCTATTGTTTTCACCCATTAAAAAAATCAAGAATTACTAAATATCAACTGTATAACTTTGGCACAACCCAAAACTAATAAAATAATAAAAACTATCTCATAAGTATTGTGTATTTTTTATATGCTTACTTTTAGCTCTGCGGATTCATGTAAGCGGTTCCACTATTGATATTCTGAAGAGGACAGACTGTCAGTTCCAGTATGAAGAACGAGGAGAAACATATTTGAAGGTAATCTATACCCATATATTCATAATTTTAAAAATCTGTTTACAGTGAGCATTTATTTAAGAGCTACATAGCTTTTAAAATATAACTTACAGCTCAGTTGTGTCCAGACTGGTAGGCTTCACTTAACATCCGTTCATTCAGTGACCATTTGAAATTACAACAGTGTGGAATGAGAGAGGTACTTATGACAGATCCTCATAACTATACCCCTTGCAGAGTCCCTGTGGTCACTTGATTGTGATTTGGGTAATCAATGATCAGATCACAAGTAGAACAGCACAGCATTCCATGATCACATGATCACTTTTGTGACCTTCACTGCCATCTTCTGACAAGCAAAATCAATGGGGAGGCTGGCAGGAGGTCACAAATGATAATCATGTGACTGTGGGATGCTGTAATAACATGGAATTCATCTAACTATGGCAACTGATACTGCTGGAACATTCATCATAAGTTGGCAGTGTGGTGCCTTACAACCATGTCCTTTAGTGACGTAGTTGCTGGTCCCAGTTACACTTGGTAAGTGAGGATTATTTGTAATAAGTTTTATTATATGACCTTGGATTGGGAAATACATTCCTGATTTGCAGCAATGAATTTGTGATAATTTTTTGAATTTTTTTGGGCAGGGGTGTGTGTTGTCCATGGAATAAGGAATTTGTGATAAAGAATGTCTGTGGAGATTCTCAGTCATCCAGATCATAGTTGCTTCAAAAGTGCTTTTTCAAAAGGCAACTGGACTGTTTTTCCCCCTGAGGAAGAAGAAGACATTTTGCTTCTCATCCAAGAAGTTTCATCGGTTCTGACAGGATGGTGGGGGCGATGGAAGGATTAGTTCTGACAGGATGGGAGGGGGTTGGAAGCATCATATTTCTTTTCCAGTCATCTGGTCGTAATACTCTCCCTGAGAACTCTTAAGGCCACTTGGAGGATTTATCTGTGGCTCTCAGGCTCACCTGTATCAGAATGCAAATCTTCTTCGAACTGCTGCAAAGGCTGCATTGTAGGCAGAAGATAGGTGGTGTTTTATCCCTCCTCTCTGTTGAGACAGGGCTGCTCAGTGTTAACATAATGGTCCAGCATTGGTTTTAAAGAGGGGTAAAAGCAGTGGTGGGATTAATTTTTTTTACTACCGGTTCTGTGGGCGTGGCTTGGTGGGCATGGCATGGCTTGGTGGGTGTAGCAGGGGAAGGATACTGTAAAATCTCCATTCCCTCCCCACTCCAGGGGAGGGTTACTGCAAAATCCCCATTTCCTCCCTATCAGCTGGGACTCGGGAGGCAGAGAATAGATGGGGGCAGAGCCAGTCAGAGGTGGTATTTACCGGTTCTCTGAACTATTCAAAATTTCCGCTACCAGTTCTCCAGAACTGGTCAGAACCTGCTGAATCCCACCTCTGGGTAAAAGACGCCATTTATGTTAACACTGAGCAGCTTCACCCCACCCCACCCCATTTGCACAGATAAACCCTCCAAGTGGCTTCAAGAGCTCTTAGGAAGAGTGCTAATAACCAGATGACTGCCAAAGAAATATGATCCTTCGAATCTCCCTGCCCCCACCACCATCCTGCCAGAACAGATTAAGCTTCTTGGATGAGAAGCAAAATGCCTTCTTCCTCCTCAGGGAAAAAATAGTCTCGTTGCCTTTACGGTGAAAAATTTTGGAATTGCTTACTTTATAAAATATCATCTTGTTCAAGGTCTTTTCTTTCTTCTCCTTCTTTTAATGGTCATGCTAGCAAATCCTGAGGTTGAATTAATCTCAATATAATGTGTTATTTTATGGATTTATACATTCAGTGGGTTTAAATAGTTTGCTTTTTTAAAAAAAATTCATGCAATATAGTAATAACAATAGTTATAATAGTTAATTAATTATAATCCTATCATTTCATATTAGGGCAAAGGAACTGAGATTACTTATTGGCTGACAGGTGTGAAGGATCAGCAATATAATCTTCCATCGCCTCCTTCTGTGTAAGAGGGTTTTTTTTTGTTTTTTTAAAAAAGCTGTGATATTAACCAATGTTCAAATCAGGGTGGGCTTTTGCATTGTTAATTGATAGCTCTTGTTTTCCTTTTGATAGGGAGAGAAGAATCTCTCTGCAGTATATGTTCTTCCTATTTGTTATTTTCTGAGAGTGGGGTGCTTTTGGGGGACAAGTTCATGCATTCCCAAACTAATTTCGCCCCCTGCAAGATATAGAGATACATAAAAAAGTACATTCTCACTCTAGTTGAGCTTGACTCTTGGTGTAGACATCCATGTTGTATTCAGGAGAGTGGCTTGTCACTGTTTTCTGTTATTGTTTGGTTTTATTTCCCAATTTCTTCACCATTTCTATAGTCTTGAGATATTCTGATGGTCTGTCACCCAGGTGCCATCCAGGCCTCAACCTGCTACTATTAAGATCAACTAGGTGTTGCCACTGCTGTATGAGCTCCCTCTATTCTCTAGCTTTTAAACAGCATTTATAGGAATAGAAGCATTGATGGATTGAAATGTATAGATAATTAAAAGTATTTACTGCTATTTCCAGGGAGAATCAGCAGCGTTTGCAGGCTGACTTTGCTGAGATGATAAAGGACTCATTGCAAAAAAGACCAACGAGAGATTGCCAGATGCAAGAGATTTCGTGCATGACTAGCTACTGCAAAGACACCCTGGAATATCTGCAATTGGCTACTACAGAACACCCTGCCACTTATCTGTAAAACTAGATAGGAACAAGTTAGGAATAAAATGATTTTGAGTTCCCACCATCGCCACCCATTTGCAAGATGGAGAAGAGCAAAACTGGTTAAAAACAGAATGTTGCTCATTCCTTTAAGTATCGTTAATCAGTAAGAGTCTGATGGCACCTTTTCAAACTAGCAAGCATTATTAAAAGACATACAAGTTTTCATCACTACAGTTTATTTTTTAATAGCAATAGCACTTAGACATATACCGCTTCATAGTGCTTTACAGCCCTCTCTAAGCGGTTTACAGAGTTCAGCATATTGCCCCCAACAATCTGGGTCCTCATTTTATCCACCTCGGAAGGATGGAAGGCTGAGTCAACCTTGAGCCGGTGAGATTTGAACTGCTGAACTGCTGAACTGCAGTGCTGCACTTTAACCACTGTGCCACCTCGGCTCTTATGTGTTAGTTTGCAACAATGCTTGGCTACCATAGACTAACATGGCTCTCTGTAATATCTTCTGTACTTGCATATCATTATACAAGTAATTAATAAACTATGAAAAGATTCCCTTTGCTGCATTTCCAACATGCAAATAATTTAATGCAAGCTGCTTCTGCTGACTTATTAGTGTCTTTACTAGTACACTGTTTTTTGGATATGCAGGAAACAAAAGAAGAGACTGTCAACTACCAGTAATATATTTTAGACTCAGTACATTGTTTATGGTTATATAGGAAGAATTTTATCTGCTATTTAAAATCTGTTAAGGCATTGATTTTTTTCATGATTTATTTGTTCTATAATGTTTGGGAGTGTAACCAACCCATTTGAGAATACAATAAAACTTTTGGATAAGAGTATCTTGTAGCACTTGTTCTTATCATGCTACAGATTAAATCTATGTCCATAACCAAACCCACTTAGCTGAGATATATTCAGAGGCAGGCAGTTATGTGGATGTTGGCATTTTGTTGCTGTCCTTTATAGTTTTTCATACATGATTTTATTTTATATTTTATAACATTAAGATTACTTATTACTTATGTACAATTGAGAATACTTGTTTGGAGGATCATTGGAGGATCATTTGTGTGGCAAGAAAACAGGATTCAAAATGCTGCAAAGAAAGAAAAAGCTGCCCTTTTTGGGGGTCTCCACTAGCAACACAGTTGGCGATTTGGGTGTCACTCTGTTATGCTATGATTTTATTTTCATAGCAGTATTAAGACTGTCTTCATTTTTAAAAACTCAAATTCATGTTTTGTTTATTTTATTTCTTTTTAGGAAGCATATCCTGCTGTTTTGAGGATGGGAAGTTAGTAACAAAAACTTTTAAAAAGCTGCTTTATGGAACTGCCGTTTATTTTTCTGTTACATCAAATAATTAATTATCCTATGTCAAATAGATAACATAAAATGGCTGCTACGATCCCACCTGGAAATAATTGTGAAATCCACCAAGTTTTGCCATAGTCTTCAAAATGTATGACATCAGTGTTAGTTGAAGCCAAATACTGTATACATACCAGAATATGGACATACTTTATTACTTATCTTAATTATATGGTGCCACTATAAAACATATTTTACTTTATATTTTTGCTCCAGTTACCAAACACTATAGCAGGGGAAAAATAAACTTTAGAATCTGAAAGAATAGTTTAAATATAAAGGAAAGAGCACATAAAAGGAAAAAATGAGAGAAAATTATTTATTTATCAATACATAAATAGGGTTTGTTTCCCAAATACACTGCAGCCCAGAGTTCTGTTAATTATTCACTTTAATTAATTTTGGTTCAAATCCATATAGGATGAAGGCTGGGTAATCACAGTGTAGGGTTGATGGTCACTTTTTTGGGGGATGGGATTAGGTTCAACATGTCATGTCCTACAGGAGTCATGATCTTCTGACTCCAGCATCAGGTAGGGAGGAGGGTATGCACATCATATCCGAGTAGGATCATGAGCTGGTAGAGTCTGCATCTGAGGGGGATTTGTTTTTGATGATGTTACTGATAAAACAAACAGATAATCCATAGTTAAAGTTAGTTATTACTGATTTACCTAGCACGGGAAAAATAAAATATCATCCTTTGTTGATGTACAATGAAATTTGTAGCTTCCAGCCCTTGGCAACTGTTTCTTGTGGTTTCTTTGTTCATGACTAAAGATCACATAGGAGACTGTTAAATAGGCAAACATTTATGGTAACCTTTAGATCATAAGGAAGTAACTTGACCGTGCTTTTCAAAAAACAATGATAGAACTACTTGACTTCTTCGGATCAGCCTAAGCTAATGATGGAAAATTTACAGAATGGTTCTTTTTATATAACTCATGATAACAAAACTCTTGAGAAAATGCCACCTCTGTATTATTCAGATATTTAAAATGAATAATTCAGATAATTCAATCAATAGGCTTATATAGAGAACTGCAGACATTATTTTGGGGAAGATATGCGAAGTATGTTAGCAAAACATTGACTTGACATGGGGAAAACAATAGCATGAGAAAGAAATTTAAATTTAGTCTTGACTCTTTTCAGTGTAAGAGAGATGGAAGGGAACAAACTACTAGGCCAGGGGTCCTCAAACTTGTCAACTTTAAGACTTCTGGACTTCAATTCCCAGTATTCTCCAGCCAGCATAGCTAACAGCAAATTGAAGTCCAGAAGTCTTAAAGTTGCCAAGTTTGAAGGCCTCTGTGTTAGGCTTTCAAAATTGGTGACAGACATTCAAAGTAGGCCTAATCAGAAATCAGACTCCACAATTAATACAGGAACTCCATTTGCATTAGCTATTAGTACAGGTAGTCCTCAACTTACAACAGTTAATTTAGTGACTGTTCGAAGTTACAGTGGCACTGAAGAAAGGGACTTATGACCATTTTTCATACATACAGCCGTTGCAGCATCCCTATGGTCACATGATCAAAATTAAGATGGTTGGTAACTGGTTCATATTTATGATAGTTGCAGTGTCCAGGATTATGTAATCACCTTTGGCACCTTCTGACAAGCAAAGTCAATGGGGAAGCCAGATTCACTTAACAACCATATTATTCACTTAACAACTTCTGTGATTCACTTAACAACTGTGGCAAGAAAGGTCATAAAATGGGGCAAATTCACAACTGTTTCGCTTAACAACAGAAATTTTTGGTTCAATTGTGGTTGTAAATTGAGGAGTACCTGTATTTTTTCTCCAAGATAATATCTGCAGTTCTCTACAGTTTATCACCATTTAATGGCATAAATATTATATGGTGGTTTATTTTTTTGAATGGAATTATAACCATGCATCCATTTCTTTTACCATTACCAAAATGTAATTTTGTAGAGAATTCTTGTTAGATTCAATTTAAAAATCCTACACTTTTAGAACTGGAATGGCTTTAAAGTAACTAAAATTGTAAAAATAGAAAGGGAGCTCAATCTCAGCCATATCACTTTAGGAAGCTGGCCTACAATGTTCGTTTTGAAAAACATCAGATCTGCCCAAGAAAATTATAATAAAATTGTAATAGGGAGATATATCATAATTATAGGAATTTTGCTTAGGAAAGTGATTGATCTACTAAATGCTTTCAAGCCAAGCTTTTGCTTTTATCAAACAAGCAATTTAACTATAGTTTTTTTTACTCATTTTTATCACACCTGGAAAATGCTTTTCCTTTTCACACTTTGTTGTACTTTTCTGTTACGTTTCTGTAAGCTGTCTTTAATACTGAAAGGCATATCATCAGTAACTGGTTTAAACATGCTTGAGATAAACACATGTCCATCATTCAACAAAAATAAAAAATAATAAATTGCAAAAGGAAGCTTTACTTAGAACAGCTTACATACTGCGACAATACCTTTAACATCATCAAACATCTGTCTATCCCAGCTCCTAGAAAAGGACTCGATAGATGGATAAAAATGCCAAATCCAGTCTGAATACCTGGCTGACTGTGCAACGAACATATTGTAATTAAAAAATAATAAATTAAAAAGAAAACAAAAAATAAAGAGCTCAAAGAACAGATTTGATGAACCATCACATCTTTTTCTGCTGTTTTGTTTCTATATTTTACATATTTCCATGTTTTGTTTACTCAAACATGTCCACGAAGAGAAATTTTTTTGGGGAGGAAGCACCAATTGGCTAGCATCCATTAAAACCTCTGTATCCCTCCAGATATAACTGTGTTATGCCCAGACTCCAGTCAAAAGTGTACACCTCAGTACAGATTACAGCACTCCTTGTTGAGTTCAACTTTTGAGGTGTGTGGAAGGATGCCAAAAAAATCTCCCGCTGAAATACCAAGCAGGCCTGACGCTCCTTCCCTTCCAAACCCTACAGACAGGGTCGGCCAGGTGTTGACATTTGCTTAAAAGTCATTCCGGGTTAATGACTTCGCCTTAAGAGTCTGGGGACATTAAAAGTCAAGACTTCTTACTATCCTTTGCTTCCTGACATTATAACAACAGCGATAATGATAATGCTCGACGCCCGGGCGGAGAGCTTTTTCGCTTTCTAATCCACCCCGCCTAAAAGAGGGCGGACCTCTTGTGCAGCCCGGGGCAGCGGCCGGGGAAGAGACAGGCGAGTACTCTCGCCCCACTCTCGGACCGCCTCGAAGGACTCGGCATGGTCCGCTTCGGCAGCGCCGCCTCCTCGGACAATCGCCGCCTGCGATGCTGGAGCTGGTACTGGGGGGCACTTTTACTTCTCTGGGCCGTGGCAGAAACTCGAGCAGGTGAGAAGGCAGCCGCTTGACAGGAGAGGCAAAGAAAAAGCTCTTCTCCCGGCCACTTCGCCGCTGGCCCGGGAAGGGTCTCGGGCTGAGGCTGCCGCGGGAAGAGGCGGCTTTCCAAGGAGGAGGAGGACGCTTCCCGGGCCCCCTCCGCAGGGTCCCGCCAAGAGAGCGTGAGCCGGGCGCTGGGCAATCCCTGCGTTACAGCGCAGCCGGGAAGTCTCGCTTTTGCTTTTCCTCTGCTCTGCAGCGTGGAGGAAGAAGGGTGGCTCCGTCGCTTCCTCTCGGATCTCCTCTGGCTTAAGCGAGCCTCTTTTGAAACAAAAAAAAAAGGCGTCAAAAAGCCCTCCGTTTGGAAATGGCGCACAACGCAAATAAGTCCAGAATTCCTATTCTAAATTTCAAAAAGAAACGTATTTTTAAAACAACCAGAATAGATAGTACATGGAACGGAGCTGTTTCTAATTCGTCTTTCAATCTGTTGGGGTTTTTTTGCCTAATGAGCAAAAATAGTAAAAGCAACAAGGAGCAACACTTTTTTGGCATTCTCCTTTTATGAGGGGTAATTCTTTGCTGCATATATTATAAAGCCACGTTTCCTAGTATTAAATCCTGAACTGAACTGAAATCAACAATAAGCAGAAATTATTTAGAGTTTGGGGACATTTTTTACAAACAAAAATCATACAACTTTCAGTAAGACTTCCATCCCTCGTTTATTTTCAAGAGGCAAATATATTCCTGTTCCATTATTGGAAAAACTGCTTACAATATGTAAGAGATAAGATGTACACAGTACATGGTGTGATTCCGAAAAAACTTTGAAAACTACATTTACATTTGTAAACACAAGGTAGGACTGATTGCCTTCTAATTTGAATATCATTCTTTAAAAAAATGCAAATTAGAAAAGGAAAGCCTGTTGATCCTAAGAATTATTACTGCAATATTAGAAGAGAAGATGTTTTGTGATATATCATGTAAGTTTTACAGTAAGTGCTTTGTAGGCTGAAAATATAATTTATAATTAATATGTACAGATATGTTGGCATCATGGATTAAGAGAGTGTATAAACTTCCATTCTAATGAGTGCTGAAATACATAAGAGATAAAATAAATTACCATGGGAAAATATTTTGTAACTTTATTTGCATATTCAGCCAGCACATCTGCAGTCAGTAGCCTGGATAGATTAGCTATTAGAATAGAGTTTCTCTCCCCATGAATTTCTGACTCTTAGGGTTAAGTTTAGTTATATTTACTGTATATTTATTTATATTGGTGTATCTGAATGTCAGTTACTCTACTCATATACTGATTTTATCTATTTTAATACATGTTTTTATCTTTGGATATAATCCATAAGCAGTTACTTGTGAGCAATCAGCATTGAATCATAGGATTTGCTATTCATATGCTTGGAAAACTTACAAATGAGGATGATCATAAGTAACATAAAATTCTTTATCTGTTGATAAAGCAATTGAACTGCCCCAGAGTTATGTGATCATTTGTAAGCTTTCCAGCCAGCTTCCAAAAAGAAAAGTGGGGGAAGCCAAATTCGCTTAATGACAGTATGATTCACTTAACAATTACAGTGATTTGCTTAACAACTATGGCAAAAAAGGTTATAAAGTGGGGCAAAACTCACTATAACTGCCTTGCAATGGAAGTTTGGGGCTCAAATATGGTTGTAAATTGAGTACCTATAGATACACCATTGCCAGAAGGATTAAGTAGGAAGGTGTGAAGTGAATTATCAAAGAGGAGCAACGTGAGTGGTACTACCAAGAAGATCATCTATAATTAAGTTGATCCAAAAGGCAAAGAATACTGATGGGTAGATACATAATATATACTTTTAAGCATCCTGGCTTAATGGAGTGAAGGATTAGAATCATTAATGATTTGAATTTGGGCTGGGTTTGGACCTAAGGCAGTGTTTCTCAACCTTGGCAACTTTAAAATATGTGGACCAACTGATTTCTGGGAATCGAAGTTCATATATCTTAAAGTTGCCAAGGCTGAGAAACACTGATATAGGGAATGCCAGGACAATGGACAAGAATGGTTTAACACTCACTCATAATAGTCTAATAAAAACCATATACTTCTATATCTTTTAAAATAATTTGGTGATATCAGTAGATTAAATAATACCTATAAATTATGAACCTCTTCCTTCTCACAAGATTTGGGGAACAGCTCCTTTGGATGAATTAGAATCTACGGACATGTTTTTTAAACTCTTTTAGTTTATTGATTTTTCTCCACTCCTTGACCATGTCACAAGCTGATTTACGATTTTCATCTGATTTGTTTAAAAGTTCTACAATCGGATAACTTTTCAATTGAAGTAGTTTAGAAAAATTTAGTCTTATCAATGAGTGTCAAGAATTGTATGATAATATGTAACCTTTTCCTTTTTTATGTAGTAGTCAAAGTTTTCATTTTATCAAATAATCAGAAATTATTTTAAAAATAACTAAATTTACTTTTATCCATATAATTTTATTAAAACTTTTAAGAAAGAAGATTTAAAAAAAACTAATAGAAACTAATATAAAAAGAGAAAATGAGATCAATGTACAAAAGCAAAAAAAGATAATACAAAGAAGTAGCCTCTGGATTTCTTCACATCAGTTATAAGTACAATAATAAATTATACTACTTGGTTGCAAAATACCTTATTTTTTCTCACAAACTATCCTGACTCATCATCAAAACTATAAATCATGTTCATTTTTTCTGTTCTCACAAAAAGTCTATAAGGGATTTCTAGTTAACAATAAATGTAGATGTTGTTTTTTCTCTAATTAATAAGTCAATTTGGCTATTTCTGCAACTTCCATCATCTTCACCAACCAAATCTTTCTACCTTTGCACATATAATAATTTTGGTGAAGTCATGTTTAAAAACAAAGTTCCATGACTTTTCCCCAATTTACAGGTAGTTTTCAATTTAAAAGTTACAATGGCGCTGAAAAAAGTGACATGATCATTTTGTGACTGTTGCAGCGTTCCCACGGTCATGTGAATTATATTCGAATGCTTGACAACTGACTCATATTTATGACAGTTGCAATGTCCCAGGGTTGTGTGATCACCTTTTGCAAACTTCTGACAAGCAGAGTCAATGGGAAAAGCAGATTCATTTAACAACTGTTACTAATTTAATAATTGCCGTGATTCACTTAACAAATGTGGCAAGAAAAGTTGTAAAATGGGGCAAGACTCACTTAACAAATTTCACACTTAAAAACATAAATTTTGGGCTCAATTGTGGTTGTAAGTTGAGGACCACCTGTATTTATCACTCTGATTTAGTGTTTGTATTTGAATACAAACTTTGTTTTCCACTTTTCCAACATACATTTGTAATTCTTTATACATTTGAGGGAATTTCTCTGGTGACGTATACCAATACATAACTTTATTAAAAAAAATCTTAAGATCATAACATGCAGTAATGTAAATTTCAACCTTTTCAACTACATATTTTCCCATTGTTTCCAACACCCAAAGTAGTTGAAATGTTCATGATTAAAATTCCTGAGTTTATTTTCAAGAAATGATCAGTTATACTATTTATCTTAGTATTCTTAAGTTATACTGTTACTTTCTGGATATGTTTTGTGTGATAGATTGGAAAAGAATAGAGATGGGTATGATCCCCTTACCGAAAGCCACTTTTATATAGTGGTCGAGGCATCTGGCTGGAGGTTTTGAGCTCTTGTCCCAGCTTATACACAAAAGAGGCTGGTGATCTTGGGTCAGTCACTCTCTCTCAGTCCTAAGGAAGAGGCAATGGCAAACCACTTTCGAAAAATCTTGCCAAGAAAATATCCGGGACTCATCCAGGCAGCTGCTAGGAGTCAAAGCCGAGTCAAAGACACACACATAACAACCCTTTCAGTGAGGAAAGAAAAGAGTATGCTTACTGCAATGTACTGAATCTGCTTTCCATCTGTCGCTAATAAATGCTTAGCACTGTAAGTTCCATAATACAATATCAATATGGTTACAAAATATCTGTTGCTTAATCTCCACAATGTTAATTACATTTTGTTGGAGTAATGTTACAATAAGGCTGACCAACGCAGAAAACACTTTAGTCTTAAATTAAGAACTAAAGCCTTTAGTATGGAAATTGTAAGCTAAGATGCTGACCTTATCTTCCATGCCATGTAATCAGTCAGCATGCTCTGTTGGCTCACATAGTGCGTTTGTGTAAACTTAATCTCCATGTCTACACATTCCCTTGGCTTTTTGGACTAGTGATTGTTTCCTTGGATTTGGGACAGTATTGCAAAACCTGATTTTATTGGTACATTTTCATTTTGATTTAAAAAAAAATAACTGCCCTAGGTTTGTGAGGATATTTTATACAATATGAAATCTATTGAGAAAAATATAGTGAATTTAAAACAGCAAAGATGGGTTTAAGAATGATGGATGATATATAGCAAGGAGAATATGAGTATATTCCCCATATCTCCTAATTTTTTAAAAAATATTTATAAGCAGCTTCAAAATACCACAGCTTTCTAACACTGCATAAAGTGTTATAAAGTGTTAGAAATTAATAATCCTGCATTAAAATACTTTTAAAAAAATGTTAGTCCATCCTGCATGTAGGCAATAGGAGAGGCTGCCAGAGGTGATGAGTTTTTTAAAAAAATAATATTTATTGAATTTTCCTTTAAAAACATAACAATTAAATACACACAACAACAAAAATAAAGACAACAGGAAAAAACATAAAAAAACTGTAGAAAACACTACAGTAAACAAATATCATACGCAATCAATTACAAACATAACACCAACTAATGCAAACCATAACAATGAAATCGTGCTTCTTCAACAGCCTATTAGCTATTAATATTAATCTTTATACACTCGATTATATACTGTATTATATCTATATTTATACATTATAAATCTTATCTTCTTATAAACTATGTCTATTGGAATGTCAACTTTTATTTCTTACAGCTATTTTACCCAATTCATATTTACTCACATTATATATGTATGTATAAGTATTTGTGTGTGTGTGTGTGTGTATAATTTATTCCATCTTTAATCCTACTGTTTACGAACATTACTTCAATCAGAAAGTGAGGTAAAGTACTATATCATGGGATAAACTACAGTTTGTTATATCATTGCAAGAAGTTATACTGTAATAGGTTTCTGTATTTTTTTTGTCCAAGCCAATTATACCATCTATCCCACGTTTTATAAAAATCTGTTTCTTCTTTGTCCTGAATTTCCATCGTTAACTTGCACATCTCTGCTACTTCCAAAATTTTATTGACCACAGTTATCATTGTTGGTATTGAATCCAATTTCCAAGTTTGTGCGTAAGTAATTCTGGCGGCTGTAAATAATGTGTAGCATTAAATATCTATCTTCTTCGTCAAATTTTCCCCTGAATATGCCTAATAAAAATAATTCTGGTTTTAATTCAAGACTTCATGCTGTAATTTGTTCTATTATAATTTTAACCTTATTCCAAAATATTCTCACCTGAGGGCAAGTCCACCAAAGGTGGTAATATGTTCCATTTTCTATTTTACATTTCCAGCATTTAGGAGATAATTTAGTAAACATTTTTGCCAGTCAGGCCGGAGGAAGATGCTATCTATAAAACATTTTATAGGTGTTCTCTTTATATGGTATTGCCAAAGTTAATTTGTAGTTCTTTTCCCAAATTTTGTCCCATTCGGAGAGATGTATATTATATCCAAAATTTTGGGCCCAAGCTATCATTAACCCTTTAACAGTTTCTTCAAACAATTTATATTCTAACAGATTGTTAGCACCTCGTTAGGGCTGGGGAAAAAAGCTTCGAAAAAGCTACATTTGGAGTATAAGAGCACCCAAATTTTCGGCCACTTTTTTGGGGGGGGAAGGGTGCGTCTTATACTCCAAAAAATACGGTACCCTATGTTCCTGATATGAAGTGAGATTCTGGACCGAAGCAGAGTTCAGTCCAGAACCTGATTTGGGGAGAAAAATGGATTCTGTGGCTGAAAAAGCTTAATAGCCCCAGAGAACTATGGGACTAGAGGGAAGGGAGCATGTGTCCATCAGCAAACAATTACTAGGGTGCCAAGCAGATCCTGCTTGCTAAGGACCACCGACAATAAAATGGCAATATGGTTCAGATTGTACCCACAAACTGCTACATGTTGTTGCCTGCTTAAAGCGAAAGCATTATTTTAACATCAGAACAGCTAAGGATAACTTCAAGCTGGCTCAGGTATTTGAGGATAAATTGAAGGCAATATCATGAAAAATGGCAGAAAAGTTACCAGGCATTGTTGTGACTTAGTGTAAGCAGGAAAAGGTGCTGGGAAAGTTCTGAATAGGGTTGCTAACTTTGGAAGTTGAACGACGAGCACCAGAATTCACCTTTATTCCAATACTGTTTGTTTCTTAACTGTTTAACTAGTAATTCTGAGAGGCAATTACCACTTTCTATCTGGAATTGGTGATCTTGGGGATCCTTCTTTTAATTTCTGTATATTAAAAAGCAGCTTGACTGGAGAAACTCCATCTTTCCGTTCGTTATCATGGACTATCTATATTACGGCTGCTGAGTTGTGGCAATCCCACAAAAGGGAATATATTATGGAGGACAATTGCAACAGACAAGACAGAAATGTAAAAAATATTCCCCAAATTTATTGTACTTATATAGTACCAGCAGGATGCCTTTAAGTCACAAACTAGATATGAATGCAATGGTGCTCACACCTGTGACATCAAGGGATTATTTCAATCTTAAAGCTGTTTAACCAGAATAAGAATAGTGCTACACTGACACACTAGTGTGTACCGGAAAATACAAAGTTCACTGAAGCTATGGAAAAATTTGAGTCCAAAATATGCTGGGTATCCCTGACTGCCTAGATTTACTGAATTCAGCAAAGGCAGTGAGAGGCATCAATTATGAAATACAAGTTATTGGATAGCAAGCAAAATAACTTGGAGCCAATGTTACATTTTATATACACTTATTTGTGTGTCTGAGATTCAAAGTTTTGAAAACTTTTTTGAGATTTATAAAATGTATAAAGCTGTATTTAAAAAATAAAGAACTGCAAATTTTTCAACAAACCTAAAATAGTATCTCTGGTCTTTTGTATTTTAATTTTATGGCAGAAATGAAACTAGTATTTTCATTTGTTCATGTTTTCTATCGGTGGTTTTGTACTGATTTAAAAGCTTTTGCAATAATGATAGGGGAAGTGAAATTATTTATTTCTTCTATTTGAAAGAATCAGTTATTATTAATTATAGAAATAGAAGTGTTAGGCAGATATAGTTGCATAATAGTAATAAAATATTTTGAAAAAAAACATAGTTGCACTTGGGGGGAAAAGGAATCTGTTATTTTTCTGTTTTCTAAATGTGAGATTAGCAGTTCCACTTTCTGCTTGCTTATAAGGAAATGATTTTCTAGGATGTTTTTCTAGCAAAAAATAAAAAAGTTTTTTTCTTCAAATGTTTTCTTTCAGAACTCCACATGACAAACTACAGTTGTTTTCTAAAGACAACATTCCAAAATTTAGAAGCATCTTTTATAATAGACCACAGATTCCCCCCCATTTAACTGAGTTATAAAATTACAATCTCTTTGACATTAGAATATTTTATAGAATACAGTATTAAAACATTTTATTAGAGCATTTACACTTTTATTAAGGCTCTGGAACCCTATCTCAATTTTTGTTTTTTGTTTTAAAGATTTTGTTTATTATCTTACTCTTCACTGTATACAGGCCTTGAAGATAGTTTAGCCACCTGTAACACATCTGCCAGGACTTCCGTCATAAGGTTCGCTAGATCATCTTCCTTTTTCTCTCTTACATTTTGAAACCTCAGATAAAAGGCCGATTTTTCTAATTCCAGATGCATAACTGCCTCCTCCAGGTTCCTTTCGCTGCCATCATCCTTTCCTCTGTTTCTTCTAATTTTTTCTCCATTTGTTCTGTTCTTTCCTCCACTAACTTTATTTTTTGTTCATTTTTAACAATTGTCTCTTGTATTTTCCCCATCCTCTCTTTCACTTCATCCATATCACTCCTCATCTCGACATGGTTCTTCCCTATTGTCTCTTTCGTTTTCAACATCACTTCCTGCATCATATTCAGGGTAGCTTGTAAACTTTGTAAAGTTATGTTGGATCCCGCTCCTGATTTTTCACCCCCCAACATGTCTCCTATTGTTCTCTGCCCTAATGGAGAGGCTGTCATCTGCGCTATTTTCTTAACAGTTTTGGTAGTTGTTGTCATGCTAGTCATACTTAACTTGTTGAAAAACCTCTTCCACAGCACCATTGACTACCTTTCAAAATCTCAAATATTTTCTTATTGCACTTAAGTCTAGTACACAGCTATATACTTCATAAATTAAAAGTTATGTCTTCAATTTTGTATATATACATATATAAATATGTTATTATAAAATATTAATTACCTTATTTTTCGGAGTATAAGATGCACTGAAGTATAAGACGCACCATAGTTTTGGGGGAGGAAAACAAGGAAAAAAGGCCTCTGCCTCCCAGCAATTTGCCAAACAGCAAACAGCACAGATGATATACACTGTTTGCTGTGTATTTCTGTGCATGTGTGCTTGATCCATAGAAATAGCAAAGAATTGGAGAAATGTACATTATGGCAGTATATTAATCCCAGAAAGTTTTCTTAAATGTAATCACACTAACTCCTCCCAATTATTTAAATAGATCTACTCCAAACATGACTAAGTCAGGGTTTAATTCAGCTGCCTTATTTTAATACTAATACTTAATACTAAAACAGGACATTTCAGATTATACTTTTACAGATGTTTAAAATTGATGTGGCTTTCTGGAAGGCTTTCTGCTATTTAAAAGAAGATACAATAACACTGGGCCTCTTCAGAGCAAGAATTTATTTTAAAAAGCTTCTTCATTTTGTTAAGTTGTCTAGAACAATAATAAAGCAGTCTTTAAAAAATAAGTCTTATAATTTGAACACTCTACAAACATTTAACAAAATAACATATTAACAGAATCTGCCTCTACCTAGGATAGAACTCACAACCTCCTGACTGTGAGGCAAGAGCTCTACCTCTAGGCTACAGTAGCTGTAGCTTACTTTCTTGCAATTTCAGCAGTGTAATATTGCACCAGTTTATCTCCCAGCATTTTGTCTCATTACAGCCACTGTAGTTAGTTTCATTTTACCACGTGGCTTGCTGTAGATCGGGAGGCAAGTAATCTCTTAGTGTGCTAATAAGGCTTCTGTTTCTGTTCTGTTTGCTGCAAAGAGGTAAATTGTTGGCAGGCAGAGGCCAAAGGGTGGGAGTGGCTGGGTGGGGCTACATTCGGTGTATAAGACGCACCCAAATTTTCATCCTCTTTTTGAGGGTAAAAAGGTGCGTCTTATACTCCGAAAAATACGGTATCTAAAACTAAGTACTATACAGAAAATTACTGAAATATAGCCTCTTAATCTAGATATAGCGTTGTCTATTAACAAATATAACCAAGGAATAAATCTATAATCAATTATAAGTTCATAAAGTTACTGTTATATATAGCTTAATTAATTAATAGTTAATAGATATATAAATATATGTATAAAGATAAATAGATAATTAGAGATATAATACTGGGTATGGATATAAACACTCCAAAGTTCTTCACCAATTTCACCAAAGTTCTTTACTTCTGCTTCTCACCCTTGCCTCTGTGAAATCTCCGTGTTCAAAATCCAAAGTCCATCGTCCAAAGTCCAAGATGTCTACTTCTGTCTATTTTGCACAGTCACTGTCACTAACACTTTAGTCTTTACTCTCAAACTTGGACCAGTCCTTCCCCTATTTGCAAACACCTTTTCCAGATCTAGTCACAGCCACAGGCAAAGTTACCCGACTAAGTATCAACCAGTTCACTTTCGATTGTCAGCTCCGATGTCAAATTCCCCGAAATAGCCGCCGCTTGCGTTCTCCTCTCCTTCCTCTACAATTGCCAACTCCTTCTTTACCATCTCTCACTCACACTGCTAAATTGGCACTTCTCCCAGATTAGAGTCTCACTTGCCTGTCAGCTTTTAATTTCACCAGTTTAATGATGCAACCCGGTTAATCCTTCGTTCTCACTCTCCACTGATTCTCGTCGCTGCTTCACACTTTTTTCTCCTTCATGAATCAGGCTGCTGCGCCTCTAGACGTGGCCATGACAGCTGATTTCTTCTATGCCGGAATCGAGGGGTTCCTCCTGTTACAATGGGGACCGCTCTTCTCCCTGTCGCCCCTGAGGTATCCCCTCTACAATGCCCGCCCCTCCAGGGCTTCACTTCCCCTCTACCGGCCTCCAGACATAGAAAATCAGACAGTGAGAACAGAGCCCTGTTCTCCTGCTCCGCACCACCACGCCCACCCAGAAGTCTCCCCGAAGGACACCTTTTTTAAAGAGAAATGTTTTCTCCATTCCAATGTATCAAAATATGGCCTGTTGTATTAGTTCGCTTGTTTTTTGCAAGATGACAGCATTGCGCAAAATTGTGTTGATCTTAACTTTGAAGCAGAGCCTCCATTAAGTTGTATTCCTAAGCAACTAAATGTATTGAGATCTGATATTGTTTAACACATGGGGTTCATGTAGAAAGCATAATCGTTAACAGAAAATAATAAAGGTATGATACAAACAAACAAGGCAGAAGAAAAGTAGTCAGTGGTGGGTTGCTGCCGGTTCGGACCAGTTCTTTAGAACCGGTAGTGGAAATTTGGTGCCGCGATGACTGGTGGTCCATGCTCCCGAACCGGTCCTCCGGTTGCCGCGGCTTGCAAAAAAACCCCTCTGCTCATGTGCAAAGGCTTGTGAGCATGCGCAGAGGGTCATTTCCGGGAAGTGACACACATGCGCAAAACGTGCACTTCCGTCACAATGCGAACCGGTAGGGAAGGTAAGTAGAACCCACCCCTGAAAGTAGTGCCTTATGTGCATTCAGACACCTTATATTTGAAATGAGAAACTTTTCCAAAGAATTCTCAATTCAACACTTCTTTTAAAAGGGCATAAAAAGATAGAGCACCAGTGCTGGCAAGTGCAACCAATGTTTCTCAGTCTGCTAGTAGGTTAGCAAGTAAATACAGTTAGAAGTTTGTTATTCAAGAGATTTGGTCAGACCTAGCTGTGATGTGGAGGATATTGGATGTGCTCTTTGTAAATATGCAAAGTCAAACAGTAGGCAAGATAGATAACATTGTGGTATGCATCTTGCTTAATAACCTTCTTATTTGTCTTTCTTGTCCATTCTCTGAATAGGATGTTTTTCCTATCTTATTAACTAATTCTAATATTTAAACAGAAAGCTGATATGTGTGAATTTTTAACAATATTTTTATTTGTTTGGTAAAACTGATTGTTTCATATTAAACTCAACAACAAAGTTTTTCAAAACTATATCCTACTGAGTCTTTATTGCCATGTAAGTATTTCTAGAATTGCTATTGAAAATTTGTATTTGTATTTTTGGGATTTATGCTTATGTTTGTTGGTCTTTTCATGAAGAGGGAATTGCCTTAACACCAGATAGTGAACCATATTTATGACAATAATTATAATTATTAGCTCTGTTATAATTAATAATATTGATTTAACCAATTAATATTTATAAACTTGCAATCATAGATTGAAGAGCTGCACAGTAAATAGTCTAATTAATGCCAACCAAACTTTTAAATTATGAAAAAAATTAGTATTTTCACAAAGTAACAGGAAGACTTTATATTTTATTTTGTTTATTTTATGTTATTATTTTAAACATCATATAACGTACCCTGACAGGCTTCCAATCAAAAATTAAAACAACATAAAACCATATTAAAACTATAAAATCCAAACACTTTAAAAATCAAAAATTGGGCTCCATCAAGCTTCCAGTATGAAGTTATCTCATCCGAACACTTGGGGGAAAGCCAAATCTTCAATGCTTTATGGAAAGCTAGAAGGTTAAAGGATGAACTTCAAGGGGAAGGGTTCCATAGGCAGTGACTGCCCTGGAAAACTCACATTTCCTAGCTCCCATAAGATGACAATATTTAAGAGAGTGGATTGCCTTATCTGACCATAGGATAGAAAGCTGTACTTAGGAAAAGGGAGTCCCACAGAAAACCTGGCCCTGTAACATATAGGGGTTTAAAGATGATGACTAACACCTTGAATTGCACTGGAAGAAACTGGAAGCCAGTGTAGCTTGGACACCAGAGAGGTTTCATGGGCAAACCTAGGAGTACCCATCACTGTGCCCACTGTTATGTTTTGGACAAGTTGAAGTTGCCAGGTGGCCTTCAAGGGCAGCCCCATGTATAGTACATTGCAGTAATCCAAATGGAAAGCATGACCAAAGCATGAATGACCATGAGCAAGGCCTCTCAGTTCAGGAATAGGTGCAATTGATGCACTAGATGAATCTGTGCAAAGGATTCCCCAAGCCAGAGCTGCCATCTGCTCTTTGAGCAGGAGCTGTGAATCCAGGAGAACTCCCAAATTATGCACCAGCTGAGTCTGGGAAAGTGCCACCCTGTCCAGAATCAAAGATGAAATATCATCTGGACTTGGGGCGCCAAAGCCCCATAGCCACTTCATTTTGCCAGGGTTAAATTGAAGCTGGTTCCTTCCCATCCAGGCCTTTATATCCTCCAGACATTCAGCCATTACCACCACAATATCACCTGTCCAGCTAGGGGTAGAGATATATAATTGGGTATTATCAGAATACTGATGGTATCAGGCCTCATACCAACAGATAACCTCCCCTAGCAATTTCATATAGATCTTTAAAAGGAGCAGTGAAAGGCTTGAGCCCTGGGACACACCATATTGAGCTCTCCTTTCCTACCAACAGCAACTAGAACCAGCTATGAAGGAAGAAGGAGGCTACTGTAGCACAGTGGCCCCAGTCATACCCCTGAAACTGGTACTAAAGGATACCATGGTAATTATCTCCAAAGGTAATCAACACGTATGACCAATGCTGTTTCAGTGCTGTGCCTCAGCCTGAACCCAGACTGGAAAGGATCCAGATAATCTGCTTTATCCAGGACCTTTTGTAACTTTCCATCAACCACCATATCAACAGGCTTCCCTAAAAAGGAACAATTGGAGACTGGACGTTGTCTAATACTATGGGGCCCAAGGCAGAGGTGGGTTCCTACCAGTTCGGACCGGTTTTATAGAACCGGTAGTAACTTGACCTGGATCGCTGGAACCGGCAGCGACCCAGGCCTGCCATGCCCCCAAGCCGGTTCTCTTGGTGGCGCTGTAGGCGGCACCATCTTGTTTTTTGCTTCTGCGCATGCGCAGAAGCTTTTTTTAGTACTGCGCATCTGCGCGCGCATGCGCCCGTGCATCGCATCCCTGAGCGAACTGGCAGTAAAGGAATCCGGAACCCAAGGATGGCCTCTTGAGAAGGAGATATACCACTGCCTCTTTGGAGAGCAGGTGGTAACATCCTGTCCTGCAAAGAGCAATTAATCACTGCTTGGATCACATGCCATTTCCTGGGAGGCCTTCTCTAGCCAGGAGGAGCATGGATTCAGAACATAACTGGCTGAGCTCACAGCCCCAAGGAACCTATTCACTTCCTCAAGAGCAGCCATCTCAAATTCCTACCAGATAACAAGACTCAAGCATGCCTCCATCACTTCCACAGGGGCTCCCAGCCACAGTCTAACCCTGAGCAAAGTCAAGAACTTTGTCTGACAGATGCCAAGAATATTCAAGAACATTCCTCAAAATGACCCTGCCAGCTTTTCCTTAGCCAGGAGGGACCTGATTACTGGAAATAGGGTTGCCAGCCACCTCCCCACAGATGCAATAAGGGTGGAGAAATAATTACACTTCACTGCCCTTATCACACATTTTAGCCACAATTCCAGTAAGACTTATTGGTCTGTAGTTTTTTTATTCATCTTTGTCATCTTTTTTATGTAGGCAGATTATAATGGTGACTTTCCATCTGACTGGAATGCATCCTGTATTGTTTATATGAGTGATTTTAAGATTAAATTAGGATGCAACCATCCTCTATTAAGCTGTCAAGTTCAAGGCAAAAGACAAGAATGTTGCATGGAAGGAAATAGATTTCTAACTACAAAAAATAACTAAGAAAAGTATCTCTTCCACCCATCTTCCCCTTTATATTTTTTTCATAATTGAGGAATTAGAGTCTATAATTTTTTCATAATCAAGGAATTTGAGTGTTTTATACTATATTTTGATTTTTTCAATGTTCTTCTTTGTATCCTTACAGATCTCTACTATGCTACTGTATATTGGTTGGAAGCTGAAAAATCTTTCCAAGTTAGGGATGTATTAGACAAGAATGGCGATGCTTATGGCTATTACAATGACACTGTACAATCGTCTGGATGGGGGATACTTGAGATCAAAGCAGGCTATGGTAACCAGCCCATAAGCAATGAAATACTCATGTACGCTGCAGGTTTCTTGGAAGGCTACCTCACTGCTTCGTAAGTAGTTTGGCAAACTAAATTGGCATTGCTTAATTGATGATCTAAAATGTGGGTTGGACTTTTTGGATTTTTGAAAAACACTGACTCCCTTGTTATTTGGCTTGCTGTAATCACAAGTTCCAAAATATCCTAATTGACCAAACTTGCCTCCAAAACAGAGACGTAAATCCATTTTGAGTCATGGTTTCTTATTTTGCCTTGGAGAAAAATGATAGACAAACCACATTAATTGTAAACAATTTAGATATGGTGGCAAGCCATGATTACAATAGGAAATAGGAAAGGAGACTGTGCATGTGAAAGAAGTAGCTTAGTTACCGGTACTTATAATATGTACTTTTAATACAGCATATATTAAGGAAAGATTCATCTCCTGGAACAATAGACAACTATTGTCTATAGGTGGACCAGACCAGAAACAGATTCCATGGAAGCCTAAAACTACCTTTTTAAAGATTGGCTACAGTAACAGAATCTTGCAAATTTGTTTGTGCTTGCCTTCCTCATGTGAATTATAATTTAACAAGGCATTAAGGCAAGTGATGTCTTGACTAAACTTCCCTAAACTTAGGTTATTCTAGATTTACAGGTTGAGAATTTGAGGTCCAAAATTTGAAGGGCACTATGTTGGAGGACCCAAAAGTGCTTTTTCCCAAAAGGCACTTGGACTTTCTGGTTTATTCCCTTTGAAAATGTTTTGCTTCTCATTCAAGAAGTTTTTTCAGTTCTAATCGAACTTTAATTTTAATTCTAGTTAGTCTTCATTTTTTTTATCTCTATGATTTGATATTTTGCCTATAGCTTTGAGCAGGCAAACCAAGATTATTGGGCAGAATTAGCATGCTGCTTGTAGTACCAAATGAAAGAAGATTCAAGCTAATTTAAGAAAATCTTATAAAAATAACTTGAAATATATAGTTTTAATTAGGGTTACTGTGAGTAGGGTGAGAAGCCTGCTTATTGTTATTTTACATACAGAATGAAATTATGCACAGTCTTTCTTATTCTTTATATTGGAATGTCACAACTGTTGCTGTACTAAAGATACAAGTTAAGACATAAAATTTATCAAGTTGTGTTCATATTGAGAAGGCAAGACAAGTGGACTAAAATAATATTTCCCGCATATTTCTTTCAGACATATGAGTGACCATGTTGCAAATCTGTATCCTCAGCTGATTAAGAATGTCATCATTGAACAAAAAGTAAAAGATTTTATGCAGTATGTATTCTATTGTCAAAAATGTTCCCATTCATAAGTAGCAATGAAACAAGTGCTATAATACGGCTTTAAGAATCCCCAGTTATTGAATGTTTTAAAGTCAAAGTCAAGTCTTTATTGTCATTGTACATCATGTATACAAAAAATTGGTTTAGCCCAGCGATTCCCAACCTGGGGGTCGGGACCCCTTTGGGAGTCGAATTACCATTTCCCAGGGGTCGCCCCGGCATCCTCAGCTCCCCCCCACTTCCACAAGCCTGGCCATATTGCACCCCACAACCCGCGCCCCCACCGTGCTCCACCCCGCTGCCACCATTTGGGTTATTTTACCATCTATGCATGCACAGCACGCTTTGCGCATGCGCAGAGGGTAAGAAAACCCAAATGGCGGCGGCGGGGTGGGTCACGGTAGGGGCGCAGGGGCGGGGCGTGGGTCGCGGCATTAGGAAGGTTGGGAACCACTGGTTTAGCCTCTACTGGTACAGTTCATACAAGACAATGTGAATAATATATTTACTAAGCTAATTCCACTTGCTCCAGCAATACATGATTAAATGAGGAACAGACAAACAGAATTAGCATGACTCTGTGCAAGAATTGAAGCTAAAACATGTGATACAAGGAAAGGTTATGACATAATAGATTTACTACATTTCTAAAATACCACAAGCCTTTTTGGTTTTGATGCAAAGTTGACAGTGTCTCCAGCACTTTAGGGTCATTATATTTAGCAGAGGAAATGTATCTGTGATGTTTGAAATTATCAAAACTTTTTAACAAAAGAACATGTATTAATATGGTTTGTCCTTTGTTCCGTGACTTCATTGTTTAATAGCTTGAGGAAAGCATAATCCTAAACATATAAACCAGTCCCACTGAGACATAGATGGTGCAAACTTAAGTATAGATCTCAGTAGTTCTGATCAAATATATATCCTAAACTCAGATTTGTTCCTATATAGGAAACAGGATGAGTGGACCAGGCAGCAGATTAAAAATAACAAGGATGACCCCTTCTGGAGAAATGCAGGCTACATTATTGCTCAGCTGGATGGGCTGTACATGGGAAACGTGGAATGGGCTAAACGGCAGAAAAGGACAGTAAGAAGCAATATGTTGTCTTTCACTTTCAGAAAAGGAAATAGAGTTTAGTTCAAGATTTAAGTTAAGACCAACTCTTTCTGCTTTCTATACAAAATATGTAAAACATCCTTTATGTTACAGCTGTTCCGTTTGATATAGAACTTGGTACAGCCCCAGAATGGAGCATTACTCAATAATTCTCTAACCATTTAGGAAGCTTAGATAGAAGATGAACATCTGTCTGCAGTTGTTATACCACACAGGGAAAGTGCTGTCGTTATAGCCCTAATTTCGGAATGGGCTGGGTGACCTTCTGAGAGTCAACAGGATGTTGTCATTGTGAATTAGCAGGAGGAGAATTCACTGGATACAAATAGCTTTCACCTTTATTTCCATACTCAGGCACAGCATGACAGTAAAGACATGAGTAACTAAACACATTTTCTTTCCTTGACTCAGCACTGCAAGAAAATACGGAGCCTGGGGCTAATGGAATCAGGGTCAATACCATTTGAAGTGAAAATAGCATTTATCCCCTTTGAATTAATTTCTCTGAAAGCAATTTACAGAAACCGAGAAGAAGGAAAAACATTTCTTGATTCTATCCATAATGTTAATAAAAAGATTTTTATGAAGTAAATGTAACATAACGGTTGAAAACTATTGGCCTCTACTTTAAGTTCAAGAAGTAAACCCAAATAATTGCCTGTATTTTTAATTTAAGATGAACATTTGAGCTAATAGTTCATATTCAAAAGAAGGAAATTTTTTCACCCTTACTGTATTAATAGGCATCTATCCCCCCTGCCCCCCCCCAGTCTTAATTTAGCCTTATCTGTACCAAAATCAAGAACGATTTGCCAATGATGCCACTGGCAGAAATATTGTTCAGTGCTAAATACTGGCAATTTTTCCCCAACAAATGCAGGCATCCTGTAAGTAGAAATGCACTCTTTTTAGTACCTTATTTGTTAATATTATACATAAAAACCCAATTTTTAAATATGTAGTTTGTTTCATTTTTTCTACTATGCCGGACAAAATCATGAGAACAGTATTAAATTATACTCTTTACAAATGATGAAAATAGAGTTAGACAAAAGATTGTATTTGTTTTTCCGTATTTTGGATAACTCTGTTGGGCAAAGTAAGCTGCATATTGAAAGATTTTATAATAATCAATATGTAATGTTTTACTGTACATCAATAGTCTGATACTGTTTTGTTGAATTTGGATTTAAGTATTTTAGTGGTAGATTTAAAGCTGGTAAATTTCTTAAAATAACAAAAATAAGACATTTGAATAGTATTTGGATAATTATGTGTAGATCAGGGGTGGGTTGCTCACTTACCAATACCGGTGCGCTGCGTGCGCATCTCCACGTTTCATGTGCATGCATGCTCGCTACGTGCACGCACCCCCACACGCAATTTTGCTTCTGCGCATGCGCGGAAGCAAAATCTTGCTGAAATCTTGCGAGGGGACACGTGCACACGCGCAATTTCGGTGAGATTTTGGTTGCAAGCATGCGCAGAAGCAAAAAGCCCAAAAATTCTTTAAAAATATGGCAATGTGTGTGACGGAACGGCGAAGACGGCACCGGAGTGGTCGCGTGCAAATTGCACAATCAGTCACTTCCTACTAGAGCTACGCACCGGACCGCACCGGTAGGAACCCACCACTGGTGTAGATATATTTGGATACTTGTATGTACACACCCAGCTATTTTGTTTGTTCTCCAATTTTAATATTTGCAAATAAATTAAATTTTCTCTAGCTCGTACTTAAATTAAAAAAGTATATATTCAACTTTTATATAATTCTTATCCCTGTAAAATGTGTAGAATTTCAAATTTGATCTGTGTCCCCAAATTTCAGAATTTTTTTTATTTTTTTCTTCATTACATATGAAGAAAGGATTTGAAATTTTGTATTTTTCAGTGCTGCATAGTTATTTTGATTAGGAAATCTATTTTTATGGTGGATTTATTATATTTTGCAATATTTATAAATGAATTGACAGTTTGCATTTTCTGTTAGGATTTTGTGGAAATGAAATAAAAAAGAGGAAGTAAAAAGGATAAATATTGATAATAGTTTATATTATGCTGCACTCTTCATCACTTACATCCTATTCTCTGGCTCTTCTATGATAGGAACTCCTTTATCAGGGAAGACAGGTGTCAGTTGTTCGAAATTATGGCGGAACCCCAAAAGCTGCTTATGTCCCAGACCTGTAGTTATGACTGGAGCAGCGCTCCCATATTCATATGCCCTTACAACAACCACATGGATGCTGCAATGCCACCCTCCCTATCTTTTCCCCCATCCTGCCACTGGGTCTCTGCAGGAATTTCCCTCTCCCAATGGCTCCCTGCTGTCCTTAAGCCTGATTCCCACCCTACTAGGATCCAGACACTCCTCCTCACTTACCTTTTCAAGAGCTCTGAAGCCTTCTATAGTACTGGAATGGGTCCCTTTGTCGCTTGGCTACATGGCTTGATTCTAGAATTGTGCTTCATGGGCGAGAGACACACCACTCTGTTTTGCTACTTTGACACAGTTTGCACAGCCGTTGCAGAAACTTTCTGCAGCACTGTGCAATCTTGTTAAGGCAATAAAACAGGGCAGTTTGTCCCTCGCCTGGGTGGCAGAAACTCGGAAGCAACCATCAAAATGGTGCCTGTGAGACAAACCACTCTTTTTTTTCTGCCTTAACGAGGTTGCACAGCACTGCAGAAAGCTGCAGAAAGCTTCTGCCACACTGTGCAAACCACACCAAAGCAGCAAAACAGAGTGGTTTGTCTTGCATCTGCATTGTGCAATTCTGAAAGCGGTGGCAATATCATAATGCAATTCGGTGGCTGAAAAAATGTCAACTGCTTCTAAAACCATGCCATATGGCTGAGGGACAAAACAACCCATTCTAGGCTTCCGGTTCCGGCTCCGACGGCGTCGATGGCGCTCTTTGCAGGGCGCACCTCCGATCTTCTGTAAAAGCCGCCAGAACAGCTGTCTGGCGGCTTGAAAATCTCTCCCCGGGCGAAGGGGAGAGATGAGAGCGAGACAGGTGGGGTAGAGCCCTCCTAGTGCCCTAAAAACCAACTTAGGGCGCGTAGGGTAAGGGCTCCCCAGGTAGCCTGTCAGCTGCTCCGGAAGATTGGAAGCTTCCGCTTTTAAAGCGGAGCAAGATGCCGCGACCACCGCTGCTGCTTTAAAGGAGGTATAATTATTTTAAAAATACAGAGAGCAGCCAGAAGAAGACAGGAGTCCTGGAGGTAATAGTTTGTACTTTAACTCCATTCCTGGGTTTTTAAGATGGAAGAAACAAAGTAACTTAATAAGGAGTGGCAACAAGATGGCGATTGGCAACTGTGGTGTAAAAGAGAAAGTTATTTTTGCTTTGTTACCAGCCCTTTCCTCTGGAAACCTTTGATTTGAAGGATGACTTTTTTTTCCCCTTTTTTTTCTCTTCTTTGGAATTAAGTTATAGTTTTATAGAAGGAAAAATTTAAATGGCTCTGGACTTTGAAAAGAATTTTCTTTTTTAAGTAAAGATCTGGGTTTCCTCTTCCTCTCTTCTTTGTCTTTTTTTTGAAAATATTGAAATGGCTTCTAAACTTGAAAAGACTGTAGTGAATAAAAGAACTGAGTACTCCTTTGATCATATTTTAAAGAAACAACCTATGCCTGATTCTTTAACACCTGAGACTTTTTTTAATACCCTGAAACTTCTGAAAAATGAGTTAATTTTAGAATTCAATTCAAAACTTGCTGAGATAGAAAAAAAGATGCAGGCTGCTATGGAGAAGATGAATCTACAATTGAGAGCGGATGTGGTGAAAGTTTGCAAAGGATTAGCAGTGAATATGGAAATTTTGGAGAAGGATTTGGAAAAAAATAAGCAAAATATAACAATCTCAGAAGAATATATAACCAAGGTTCAAAATGATATATTAAAACTGGAAAAAGAAGCAATGATCTCTCAATTTCAAGAGATGAAATTTGCTATAAGAGTCAGGGGCTTGAAAGAAAAAAAAATTGAAAATCTGAAAGAAAGAATGACAGAGGCACTGGAGCAGGTGTCTGGATTGTCTAAAGATGAATTGCCTACAAAAATTGATAAAGTATACAGAGTCAATTCTTGGTATGCAAAACAAAACCACTTGCCAAGGGATATTGTAATATATTTCACTACCAGAGCTTTGCGAAACAGAATCATACAGGCGACTTATAATAAAAATCTTCAGGCAAATGGTCAAGAAATAAAGATATGGAAAGAAATCCCTGCCAAGATGCTTAAAGATAGAAGAGAATATTCGTTTTTGGTTCAGGAATTAAAAATACAAAATTTACAATATAAATGGAATGTACCAACAGGAGTAACTGTAAAATTCTTGGGAAAAAGATATGGACTAAATACAATAAAGAAAGCTACAGAATTCTACATCAATGTTTTAAAGGCTGATATTTCTAAAATTCCAGTGGAAAAAGGCATGGAAATAAGGGAGGAGGAGAAGGGAAATCCGGATATACGTGATCAAGAGGAAATTTCGATGATTCCAAAAGAGTGGCAGAGCCAGACAGATGTTTACGTGGATAAGGAGACGGAGGAATGGGATCAGATGACAGCTGAAGCGACAGATTGGAAATGGCCAAAGGACAGATGGTGTTGAAACTTATGGGATGGTTGGAAAGATGAACAAGATTGTAATCATTTTTTTCTTTTTCTTTTTTTTTATATATGTTGTATTAATATTGTCTATTATTGGTATTATATTTTATTTCTAGATTGTTTTTTAGATATATATTATATATATTGGAGTTATAAATTTGATATAGAGTATTTCGTTATCAATAATTTGGGGACCTGAAATATTAATATTGTTTATTGATGGTATTTTCATATCAAATATTTTGAAGTTACAAATTGGATATAGTGTAATATTTTGGTATTATTATTTTGAGGATATAGGGATCAAGTTTAAAAATTTAGAGGTATAAAGAGTTGGTTTTTATTTTTTTTATTATTATTATTATATATTTTGGTTACTATTTTTAGTATAGTAGATAATATATACTCTGAGGCGATACCTTAAGGTATAGGATTATTGTTATGAAGGTGTATTTTACGGTTTGAGGTTCAGAGGAAATGTTATATATATAATATTATGTTATTAATAAGTGGGTGGATTTTAATTAAGTTTAAGGGTGTTGAAATATAAGGGGTTAGCCAATTATTATTGATATATATATATATTAAATATTGGGAAGTTAATACTTTGGTATATTGTAAAATTATGCTATTAATAATGTTTGAGTTATGACTAAGTTTAGTGTATGAGGTTCATCTTTGTTTCCTTTTTATTTGTTATTTTGCTTATTTTTGTTCTTCACTTGTTTACTTTCTCTTTAATTTTTAACATTTTGAATAGTTTTAATCTGGAGTTAAAGATGCCGATAAAATGAGGGATCTAAGAAGTTATTTTAATTTAATTTAAATTTATGTTATTGAATACTATGCCCTGTACTTTTTCTGGGAAGTCCGGGGGGGGGAGGGGAGGGAGTGGGTTGTGGGTAGGGGGGGATGGGGGGGGGAGAAAATTGATAAAAATGCTTGTACTTTGTACTAACAAAACTTTTTGAATAAAAAAAACATACAAGGCAAAAAAAAACCAAAAAAAAAACCAACCCATTCTGCTTCACTAATTCAGTCCGTGTAGGATTTTGGGAACCTCTCAGGCTCTGGAAGCTCTGCTTCTGGAATCATGTCACATGGCTGCTCAATGAAGCAATCTGTTCCAGTGGTCTGCAAGGCCTCGGGGACCTTCACTAAGTCTTGGGAGGGCCAAGGCAGGCAGGCCTGTGCTAGGCCTCCAATGGCCTTACTCATCCCTGTGGTGTGGTCCATTTCATGTCCTGCACATTGCATTGGGGAGAACAGTGATGGGGGATCTTTCAGTGAGATATTCACTTAATGGCCATTACGACATGTGACTGTAATGAACAGGCTGTATTTCTGCAGCACTGAGCAATCTTGTTAAGGCAACAAAACAGGGCAGTTTGTCCCTCGCCTGTGCAGCAGAGACTCGGAGGCTTGAGGATTACCTGTATGCAGCACTTTGAGCTACCAGAATCTGCTGACAAGAACTCTCTGACTCTTTACTCATCTGCAGGGGCTGAACCAAGAAAGCCCCCTTGCTCATTCATTCTATAGCTCAAGGAACAAATATTCTCTTTTCCTGTATCTGGTTATCTCTAAATGGGACCCTAATCAGTAAAGTTGTGTCTGAATAAAGCACGTTGGGTAAATCAGTAGTTTTAGATCCAATTTTCTGTATGAACTTTATGAACTACTATTTCTTAATTTTAATATGAACGTTTGAACTAAAACATCACTCCTGGACTTTAGGTTTTCAGATTCCCAATTTGAAGACAGACTGGTTAGGCATGGATTATTTCTGCCTGTCATGTGTAACACTCATGTAGATAAATCTGAATCTTATGTATATTGTTATCTTTTTTCATTTCAGCCTCTCACTGACTTTGAAATTAGTTTCCTAAATGCAATTGGAGATCTGCTTGACCTCATTCCTGCCTTCATCTCAGACTCAACAAACAATGATTTTCTTTCTATGCCAGAAGTTTCTAGGATGTATCCATGGGATGTGGGTCATTGCTCAGCTTTAATCAAGGTGAGAGCAGTAGCATTTTTTTTAAACTTTTACTTTAGGATTACAAGGACTGATGAAACTGATCACAGCACAAGCCATCAAGTTCTATCTTTGAAAGTGTATGATCAGGGACCATGTAGACATCCTTTTTCAACTGCTATTCTTTTCCTTTGAACAGATCTCCACCTAAGGTTAGATAAAACCGCACATGTACAAAAGAGGTGAGCTTGGTTTGCACCATTGCACCTGCCATCTTGCCAATTCACACACACACGCACACGCACGCACACGCACACGCACACACACCAGTGATGGTGTCCTGCTGTCTTCTGTGCAAGGAATGCTAATAAAGCTAACTTGAATAGTCTTCATGACTTTTCAGCTACATAGGTCTCCTGAAGGGGGGCCCTCCCTCCCTCCCTCCTTCCTTTCTTTTCTATTTTTATCCAATGGATAGTGGCAGGGGAAAAAACCCTAACTTTTTTGTCTTTCCCTAAATCAGGGGTCTGCAACCTTAAACACTCAAAGAGCCATTTGGACCCATTTCCCACAAAAGAAAACACGGGGAGCCACAAAACCTAGGTGGGCGTGGCCAACTTGACACTCCCACCCAGTCACATGACCCCCCTCAGCCACGCCTACCCAGCCACGCCTACCCAGGCAAATCCAAGCATTGGAGATCCACCCCAAATAAGACAACTCCAACCTGGATCCTGTTGGGGAGAAACTCCCCCTTCCCTCTCCTTCTCTCCCCTTGCGGCGGGGCCCAGGCGGCCCGAGGGCAGCTTCCTCCTCAGAGGTGGCCAGCAAGCAAACAAACATGGCTGGGAGGTGGCGGCACAGAGCCCCACCTCTGGCCAGCGACAGCAGAGCAGGTAGGACATGTAGCTTCCCCACCGCCATGATGGCACTGGCTAACCTCTATACACAGGTAGGAGGCAGAGGTGCCACCGAGGGTCTCCTATGGCCATAGGGCCTTGCGAGGAGCCCTGGCAGGGTCTCCTCACTCAGCCCCGGGAAGGCTCTGGGTGCCGGCACCACTGCGTTCCCTGCCAGCAGAGGGGGGGCGGACGGCAGCAGTGAGAAGTGGGCAGAGGCCAGCAGGCAGGCGCCCCCCCTGCTCTGGGAGGGAAGGCAGGCACCGCGCCGTCTAGCTCAGCCATCCAGGTGGAGGAGGGAGCTGCGGCAGGTGGGATGGATCCGGGAGGGATGTGCAGTACCAACAAGTGCCAGAAGAAGCACCCGCAAGACCCAGCAAGAGATGAGGCAAGTACAGGGGCGCTTTGCTCTCCCTCTGGAATATGGAGCGAGTCTCCATCCCCCGCCATCGCCCTTATCTTCTCAGGCCAGTCGAGGAGTGACTGGGAGGGGAGGGTGAGGGGCGGGGTGGGGCTAGCCAGTGGTGGGATCTGTTTCGGCAGGGAGTCACAGCAGAGGGCTGAAAGTGCCGCATGCAGCTCTGGAGCCAAGGGTTGCCGACACCCACCCTAAATCCTTAATTCTTGCAACACCTTCAAAGTTGTGTAAGGCCAGTTCTTCTATTAATGTTTTAATTCACATTACTAATTGTATGTAGGCTATAAAAATACTAACCAAAAATTAATAAAGGATTTTTTAAAATGTTAAATTCCATAAAAGAAAAACAAAAGTGATTTGTCTGCTATTTCTAGATAACTAATTCATTCTTTTTCTCAGGTCCTCCCTGGATATGAGAATATCTACTTTGCTCATTCTAGTTGGTTCACATATGCTGCCACTTTGAGAATATATAAACATTGGGACTTCAAAATTACTGACCCACAGACAAAAACAGGACGTGCCTCTTTCAGCAGTTATCCAGGTAATTTAGATGAGTGAAATATGCCCTATGTGTTTCTTAGTTTGTCTGTAAGCTATAAACTTTTCCAATTTGGAGCTCTATTTACACATAAACCAAAAAAAAAAATCTCCCTGCTCATATTTAGAGTATAAGTACCATGTTCCATTGTCTAGGCTAGCTGAAGATAATCCAGCATAGCTCAACAGCACTGCATTCAGAATAGTGTTGTGGAGTTTTATAATGTAATATGAAAGTACTTTGACACAGCACAAAAACAGTTACAGATCAATTGTACAGACATCTATATTAGAATTGAATCTTAAGTAATAAAATAAATGGTTTTTCTTATGGTGCCTTTTGTGAGGTGAAAAGCAAGGAAAGCTTTTCCCAAGACGAGTTGAAATCAGGGATGAATATGCAGCATTGCAGTCCTTTATGTATTCTGTTCCCATCCCAAAAGCTTGGACCGCACATATCTCCAAAAGAAACCGGAATAGTTAGATCCATCTTGAGTGCTCTTCACCCCTATAGTTCATATAGCACTTAGACTTATATACCGCTTCATAGTGCTTTACAGCTCTCTCTAAGCGGTTTACAGAGTTCAGCATATTCCCCCAACAATCTGGGTCCTCATTTTACCGACCTCAGATGGATGGAAGGCTGAGTCAACCTTGAGCCAGTGAGATTTGAACAGCTGAACTGCTGAACTAGCAGTCACTGAAGTAGGTTGCAGTGCTGCTTTTAACCACTGCGCCACCTCGGCTCCTCGGATTGGATATGTGGCAAACATTCCTCAAACCATGACATGGACTGAAAGAGAGTATAATTTTTTCTGGTCTTGTGAATAATTCTTCATGTATTTTGTTAAAACGAACACAGGATCATAGGATTTTAATGTCTCTGGGGCTGAAAGGACATTCATGTGCAAATTAATGCTCCCATATAAATAAAACCACTCACTGAGAAGGTCTTTACCTGATTGTGTTTTGATGGAGACACTGAAAGAAAAGCCTCTTTGGAGACTTGTCCAGTCCACATTTCTGGAAGCAATTATAGAATGCATGACAGATGAACTTTAATCGCTTCACAAATAGGTCCAGTTCACCACTTCCAGAGTCTCATTGCTGAATACCTTATATAATTTAGCTGAATTTGGTTTCCTTTTGTTTATAATCAGTTGATTCTGGTGCTGCTGTTACTGTAGATTCTTCATTTTTATTCATTTAATTTCCTTCATTTGTGGAAATCAAGCATTAGAATAAAAAAAAAATTATGAAGGGTTTCTTTTTGAATAACAAACTTTTTGAAAATTCTTGTTTCAGGCTTTTTGGTTTCCCTAGATGACTTTTACATACTTGGCAGTGGATTGGTTATGTTGCAGACCACAAACACTGTATTCAATCTTTCTCTTCTTAAACAAGTGGTACCCGAGAGCCTCTTTGCATGGGAGAGAGTCCGTATTGCCAATCTGATGGCAGATTCTGGAAAGAGCTGGGCCCAAACCTTTGAAAAACAAAATTCTGGTTGGTATATTTGAATGGGAATCTTTTCACCCATGATTCTATGGGGGGAAAAGCACAGTTAAGATTTAACTATTTTCTCACTGCCTTTTAGGTACTTACAATAACCAGTATATGATACTTGATACCAAAAAGATCAAATTGCGAAGAAGCATTGACGATGGGGCTCTTTATATCATTGAACAGGTTCCCAATCTTGTAAAATATTCTGATCAAACAAATATTCTCCGTAAAGGTAAATACTTATGTAAGAGTTTTTCAATAATGGAATATGGGAGAGGGCCAAAGGTAAATAACCTCAGCTAAAACTTCCTAATAGAAATTGCAAATAATCTCAACGTTAGTAAGTGCAACTTACCAGGAATTCAAAATTTGTATTTATAGAAATAATTGTGTGTGAGAGAGACACTTTAGCACTAAATACAAATTTCCTTTGTGCTACAGATGGTAGACGATGTAAATTCACATTTTTTGCTGAATTTGAAATTCCTTAAATACTTCAGCTTTGCCAAATGTAATCTCCTTTTATGAAATTTTTCTACCATGCTAGTTTTGCTCACATTCCCTTGAGATTCAGTGCATTAGAACTTGGTTAATGTTTCCTACAGCTGAATTCAAGCAATGTACAAAAGCTCCAGCTGAACTCATTCATTGGTAAAGCCTTGTTTTGCAGGATACTGGCCTTCCTACAACATCCCTTTCCATAAAGTAATTTACAATATGAGTGGATATGGAGAATATGTTCAAAAGTATGGTTTGGACTTTTCTTATGAAATGGCCCCAAGAGCAAAAATCTTCCGACGGGACCAAGGAAAAGTAACTGATATGGAATCCATGAAGTACATCATGAGATATAATAGTATGTCATTTTGAATTTTTCTATTGATTTCTTTAGATTGTTTTCCATAATTAAAAAAATCTCATTATCAAACATTTGTTTTGCAACAGCAGTATCTGCTCACCTTTCACAATGTTAAACTATGCAACTCTTGGCCATTATCTGTTGAATCTAGTTAAAATAAAAGAAAGAAATGTTGAGTTTTAAGTTCATCATATTTTTCGATACAGTTTTCCAAGTCTGTGAGTGACAGGAGCCAAATTTCAATTAGTTATCTTCAAACAACTTCTCAGAGCAGACCCTCTTTTCTATTCTCTTATTCTAACCTGCTTCATAGATAAAATCCAACTGGAGTGGAAAGAAAACGGCTCCGAGTTCTTTGAAGGAGAGGCAAGAATCAAATGACAGACTTCTGATTCTACAGATACAGGGTTAAATCATGGTTAAGCAAGAGAGTGAAAACTTACTTATCCCCTCCCCTTTATTTCCAGATTATAAGAAAGATCCATACGCAAGACACAATCCCTGCAATACTATTTGCTGTCGACAAGACTTGAACCACAAGACCCCAGTTCCAGCTGGATGCTATGATTCTAAGGTATACATTCCACTATAGATACGTGTGGGGTGGAGAAAACATTAGCTGATTCACATTATTCTGCATACACAATACTCTTCCCCCCCTGCACATCATTATATGTGCCTGTAATTACTTGTGCATTCAAGTCCAGGTGCCAGCAGCTGGCCAAGCCAAGCTACTTTGACAATCATTGATATAATTTTTATTATGTTTCCATTGATAGCAGCTTTCATCTTTTTTTTAGTTAGTTTACTTTATTGATTAGCCCTTGGGCCATATTAAAGTGCAGAGTTCCAGACACAAATTATTATTAAAATCTGATTTAAAATTTTTTAAAGTGGAATTGGATAAAATACAGTTTAAAATGAAATTGGAATAAAATACAATAATTTAATATATATATAAATAAAATATGATAAAATTAGCTTTCATCTAATTAACGGTTAAAAATAAAATGAGAATTCAATGTAAATACTTGTTTTTGTGTTAGGATTGTAAAGTATAGCCATTTCAGAGGCAACTTGAGAACTATTCCAGTTTCATGCGACAGACCAGTACAGAGTAAAATGTTTAATTCTCCCTTTAAGATTGAGGCAAAGGGTCTGTAGTAGCCTTAACCAGCCTGGCTAACTGCAATGGACATTCAGAATTATAGTTTAGCAGCCCTTGGAAGAGCCATAGCCACTCCTGTCTTTGAGAAATTAATATTATTTAAGGAATATCATAGTCTCCGTTCTTAACCTGTGTGTAGGCTGCAGGATCCAATCTGAGTCAGTCACCAGAATAAAAAATTTATTCTCCTAAGCTTTCAGGCTTGTGGTGGAGTCCATCATCAGGGAAACAGCACAAGCCCGAAAACTTGGAGAATAAAACTTTGTTTCTGGTGACCGACTCAGATTGGCTCCTGCAACGTTATCCTGGGACATGTATACTTACTTTCATTTGTATGTGTAGGCTTTTTGATTTTCTGGAAGGAAGATTCAGAAATTCTGAACACTGACCTGCCATTTTTATCCATCTATTTTGCAATGGTACAGAAGACTCATACAGGAAAAGAACATTGAGATATTTGTAATCACTCACTTTTTACTTCAGGATGTCAAAAAGAGAAATAGCAAGAATTGTGAGGGGAAATACTTAAAGGAGTTAATTGAAATATGGGCAATATATGAACAGAAAGGTTGGTTGGTAAGTTGGTTTATTTAAAACAGAAGTCTTCAAACTTGGCAACTTTAAGACTTGTGGACTTCAACTCCTAGAATTCTCCAGCCAGCTATGCTGGCTGGAGAATTCTGGGAGTTGAAGTCCACAAGTCTTAAAGTTGCCAAGTTTGGGGATTCCTGATTTAAAGCATTTATATGGCCATCCAATTCAGATAATATGACTCTTGTGGCATTAAAAAAGAAAGGAAAAGTCAAAACCAACAAATAGAAAAAACCCAACCTGTATCATTAAAACCATGTAGGCAATAAATGGCAAACACAGCTGAAGTATAGTATAACTCCTGTGGATGGGGACTCTACTCATTCTGGCCAAAAAGGCTTGTAATGGTTTGCAGGTTCCAGCCAATTTATGCTGAAGGGAGGATTACACCAAAAGGGGCCACCGTTGAGAAGGCACATCTCCAGGGTCTCATAAGATGACACGGTTTCAGTGAAGGGATATGCCCCTCCAATTGCAATGTGTGGGATGGAGATATTGTTGGGAGCAGGCCACCTTGGAAATATCCTGGTCCTATGCTAGGGGGTCTTTTATAGATGAGAACCAACAACTTGAATTACACCCAGAAGTCAGTCAGTGCAGCTCATGGAGCAACAGTGTCACTTGGGTGTCTTTACAAGAGATTCCCATTACTACTACACCACCACATTCAGGACCAATTGTAGGTTCTGGATAGTTTTCAGATATAGTTGTATGTGCAGGACATTACAAGACTGGATATCTTTGGGTCAGAGAAGAAACAGCACAAGATAATTGTTAAGATAATTGTTATCTCATTGAGGAGGTTGGTTGTTGAAATCTCACCATGCTTTCATTGCTAGGGGGTGTGGCTTAATATTTGATAGATAATCTGTTCATAAAATCAGCTCAAGACAAAACCTGGATAAATCCAAATTTGTTGTCATGGCTCCTTGTGTGCCAGCTTTCCCTTTTTAGATAGAGGAAATTTTTCAGTCCTCTCCCTTTGCTCTACAGAGAATTAAAATACACAAAATGATATCTCATCAGTATCAAATGTATGATTCAGTATCTCCATTCTGGTCTTCAATTCACCTTGCTGAATAAAGGGGCCTGGTTTGGGGCATATGTGACTCAGCTAACATTGCTTGAATTGTCCTGGGCCATTTCTGAATAATTTTGCTTTCTTTTAATGTCACATGGAAAGCAAAAAAAAGAAGCATGAATTAAAATGACCCATTCATATTTGAAGAGTATTTCAGAAATAATTTATGCATGTTATATTTGTGAAATATCCATCCACCCCTTCTTTTCGTCTCTTACATGACCTCTTTTTTTAAATTTTGTACAGGTAGCAGATATCAATATGGCTGCAAAGTTTACAGCCTATGCCATCAATGGCCCACCTGTGGAGAAAGGCCTGCCTATCTTCAGCTGGGTTCATTTCAACAAGACGAAGCACCAGGGTCTGCCAGAGTCATATAACTTTGATTTTGTTACTATGAAACCAGTGCTGTGAATCTATATCTGAGCATTTTAGCATGTGCAGGAAAATTGTGTTTACATTTTTTCTGCCATATCAAATAAACAGACCTGGATATACCTTGATTTTATTCTTGGCTTCTTATGAGAAAGATAAAACCTGATATATGCAAGTATATATGGGCATAATAGCATATATAACCCTTGGATTTTGTTCATTTTAGATAAATGAACTCTGTGGAGCAAATAGCCTGATTAGGATGATGTATTGCAGATGACTGTTGATTCTGGATGAATTCTGGCAGCTGCTTAGTGAGATTTCCAGCAATTTCAAGATTTCCTAGTTGTGTGCTTTGTTGCCTATTCTATCATCTAACATCTTTACCTGTCTGTCTGTCTTGTCTCTCTAACATCTATATCTATTCTCTCTCTCTCTCTCTCTCTCCCTCTCCCTCTCTAGTATTCCGTACTCTTATTTCCATTTCTTATTCCAAATGCTATTTTGTTCTTCCAAACTAATCACACAAAACTCAAAAGTTTAAAAACCCAGTAGTTTATTTCAAAGTATAAATTTCAGGCGTATCAAGACAAAACCCCACTACAATTAACACATACAGACACTAATCTACAATGCATATAAAAGTTAGGAGAACTTGCCACCGTCCTGCTTAAACTGGACTTTTTGGTACAGCCTACATTATTTACATGTTCATCTGTTGAAGAAGAAAAAAATCAGAGTGCAAATTTCTATAAGGAGTTTTGTATATGTTTATTTATCAGTGCTTATAAATTACCGATCTGAAGAGTACCTCAGGTTTTGGCTGTCCAGTTGCTTTATTTACAGTTAAAATTTAAACTTAGTCTTAAAATATATTTTCAAGCTAGCACAAGAAGGTAAGAAACCAATCATTCTGCTTTAAAATATAGATGAGATCCAATAATACTGTAGAACACAATTTGATTTGCATTCTTGCATATTTGTACATTACTCTCAACATAACCTCTATACTGCTGAAAATATTGTTATCCAATTTTCATACACCCCAAATATGAAGATCTTAAAAACAGCAAGATTTCATATGCAAAATGAACAACTTTGCCACTGAATGAATGAGAACACTAAAGAAAGTGAAAGGTGGCATCAACATAATGTACTTTCATATTCTGGTTGTAGTTCTTCTAGCCAATACTGTGATATTGCAAGTCAAGGGATAAATATAAAACTATTGAAGCACTAATACTACATGTAATATGGATTCTAGAGCCACAGAACTGGACAAGTAGTAGCAATTGATTGGATCAGTCTAACATTGAATGAATGGACCGATTTAATTTATTGTGGTACAACCCATGTTCTAATTCTAATGGGTTGTTCTCAGACATTTTGTCACAATTTACCTTTAGTCTTTTTATGTATAATTTAAAGAGGCACAGAAATTGCCCAACATGCTGAAAATACAGATTAATCAGGGTGTTTCAGTAAACATTAAACATAGCATTTTTGTTCAGAGTTTTTAGGGCATTTATCAGTATCACTGAACATATTATCCTCTATCATTAAGTTGCTAATATAAAAAGCATGTTGTATCTCTTGCTCTCCACAGTCTAAATTCAACCAATTTTTTTGTATAAATTGTTATTTGGGGAAAAATTTGAACAGAAATAAGCTAACAAGAATTCCAGACCCATATAATAATCTTCTAGCTCACTTTCAGAATTTATATCATTTCTTCTGAAATGGAACTTGACTACTACTAGTAGCTACATTCTCAGTATTAAAAAGCAGAACATTGCTGAAATATAGTTTTACAGTGAAATTATTGTAGAAAAAAATATCTAAGCTGGGCCAGGCATACACTGCGATAAAATAAGTGTGGTGAGAAAAAAAAATACCAACATGGTACAATGTAGACAGTGAAATTTTCTTTTCTTCTTTAAGGTCTTTCAAAAAATATCTCTTCTATCCATACTATAACAAGTTCACAGTGCTGAGTGGGATGCAGTTTCTCAATGAACATAGAATAATAAAAATCCAGTATTAGTCCAGTTTGTTGCCATGCAATCCTGTTTATAGTAGTTTGATAGAAAAAGAATAAAGTTCCCATTATCTGTTGCAAGGACATATTAATTTCTACAGATTCAGATGTTTTTTTTTCGGGCAAAGGCAGAGAATTAAGCACAGAATATAAAATATAATGTAGTTTGCCATTACTTACACATAAGAACTTGTTTCTGCTTAACTCTGTATTGCTTTATATAACTTGTGAGGCATGCTCATTCTGTTTTGGAAAATGTAGCATCCTACCCTATCAGCTGCAGTTCATAAATCTGAAGGCTAACAACTATCCTCCAAGATGCCAATTTAAGAAGCACTGAAATTAACATCTGCCACAAACTTACTTGAACATGGAACAAGATCGGATACTGGAAACTGGAACTGAAAGTTCTTGAATGCCTTATGTTAAAGTTGTAGGTCCTAGTACACTAACCTCAAAAAGGAAGTTGTACACCTTATGAAAGTATACTTTCCTCCCAGATGTTCTCATGCCTGACTTTATTATCCAAGTACCAAAAAAAAAAAATCTAAGAGGAAGGGTAAGTAACAATATATTGGCTAGAAACAATAGGAACTGCCAAATTAAATAGTGGAGTCCAATGCTTCTTTAAAAAAATAAAATGGTTTTGTAATTAAATGCTCCTTCCATTGATTTCTGATCCCTTTTTGTTGACTTGTCTTTTGCATTTTTCAGCATTCAAATTAATAGAGGTGGGTTAAATATGCCCCTCCTTCAGTATATAATAAAAATCTTATTTGTGACCATTTCAGAGATGGGTTTCTAGCTAACCAGTTGTTTGATTTCCAGATTTTGGAAGGTAGTAAGAAAATGTGATAAATTGATTATATGCCAATTACCAGCTGATTGATTTGAAGAATTCATAATACGCAGAACGAAATTTACCCACTCAAAAATAGTTTCTGACTACAACACGAGCAGGTTTCCACATTATTCTGAGAAAAATAAGACAAAAAATGCCACAAGACTATGGTTTTTCTTTACTGAAATACACCTTCCCACATAAACAGCATTAAGACCCTGTCTTCCTAAGCTAGCTTCTGACTGTGCCTTTTGAACTTTGCATTTCTATTCCAAACCTAACAATTTCAGAACAGGAAGTAATAGGAAGTGCCAAGCAATGCAGTGAAGAGTTACCACTCACTATTTAATAGGAATTATCAACCAAGATGATAATGTATGTCCTATTTTTCTCTAGAATACTGTATGGTAGTTATTTCCATGCCAGGTGTAGCTTATTTATTTTCAGTGGCCATGAGCTTTGCTGAACTGGAAAAAGTGGAGGATCTATTCTGTTGTTTTGACTCAGTGGGCATAGAATTTTCATAAAGCTGTTACACAGAATTCTAGGTATTAGTGTGTGTTTGTTAAGAAAATGAAGTTTATTTTTTTGCTACCTACCATCTTCTTAAGAACAGCATGATGCAGCTAAACAGTGTGAGTGTGATAAATCTTCAGAGATTAAATTAAAAAAGTAATGTAAACATTAGCATGAATTATTGGAAAACCTGGGTATTACTTGTCAAGTGAATCTGCAATGAGATAACATTCTAGGGTTGGCAAAAGAGCAGAATATTGAAAGGATGGCAAAGAAAGAGGAACACAGAAAGTGTGACTGCATTTATTTTGAAATTATTGTTTAAGGCACAAATTAAATTATTTTTTAAAAAAAGAGAAGGATCATAAAAAGAATCAGGAAGCTATTGAAAATGCAAATGAAATTTTGTAGAAACCTGGCTTTAGTGGGGGTGGGCTTCAAAATACTCCCAAGTTCTAGTGACAAATAGAGTGCAAGCCTGCCTGGAACTTTTTCATTTCAATAAGCAGATCCATGTACAAGAACTCAAAAACTGATTGTGGGTAAGTTTCTTTGCCCTTTAGGAAGTAGGTTAGATGTCTTGTAAAGTACAATGGACCACTCTTCTAGGACTAAGGACAACCCTAAATCCAGGTTTCCCACCTAACCTGGCTGTTATACTCTGCTCTTGTGCCAATATATGACATTACTGGTGGGTCATATGAAACATGTCAGCCAAATTCCCAAAACTTTCTAACTCACTATTTACTAGGTACAGTGACTTGTAAGCAAAGGGGAGGAGACTATTTCATCAGAAATACAAGCTCTCTTGCTGGAGGTTATGAATTTATTTTTCAGTTTTGGTTGTAAGTTTTGTAGTGTATGAAAGAGCTCTCCAAAATAATTCTGCAGAGAAGATTTTACAATGAGTTTCATGCATGAGAACAAACTCAAAATTAGATCAAGCCACAGCCATGGGGCAAGAATGGAAGCTTTCAATGTCTTAAGTTTAACTGCTTTGGGAAGCAATCACATCTGTTGACTGGGGGTCACAGAAGAGTCCAAAACGTCCATAGATGTCTTTAGCACGCACGGCAAAGTAATATTTGCTGCCAGACACAAACTGAGTAAGTGTGCATGCCATAGGCAGAGGAAGGGCTTTTACTTCCCCAATCTTTTTCCACTGAGAGGGTACAGTGGCACTTGGGTCCTCATGGTATGCATATAGGTGATAGCTATCCACGCTAGCACAGCTCCGGTCCACTTCCAAAACACTCCAAGAAAGCACAATGCCATTTTGACTTTGCACTCGGGCTAGCTTCAGGTGTGGCTTCTGAGGCAAAGAATGGTTGGCAGCTTCAGGAGGCAGTCGGGAGGGCTGCTGGGCCTCTGGCAGAGGGGCTGGATGCACAGGCCGCAATGGCTCCTAAGGGAAAGAGAAATGGTCTTGTGAAGGTGGCAAAGAAGTTGCTCCATCATTTCAGAGACTACATGAATTGATCGCTCAATAGTTAAAAATGCATGCACATTGTCAAGTGGTAAGGAATTCCAGAAAATGGGAGCAGTCACCAAAAACGCTGGCTTCAGAAGGAACGAGAACTTACAGAACCAAGCAGATTATTGCAAAAGCAGGGTATTCTAGTCTACGCAATTCAAGATTAAAATCAGCGTTTTGAATTGTACTGGAAGCAAAATAGTAACTTGTTCCTACATTTGTCAGAAACTTCTACAGAATGAATAATTTGTGGTCCATATGTAGCTCCAGGTCCTTTTCTTATGATCTCAGAAATAACCAAATTTTTCTCTTTGCATGTGTGCATGTCCTTAAATTTCCCCCTCAAACCCCAAACAGGCTCTATCCCTGTCCAGCTCAGTGATATCATCACTTACTATTTTTTCCTCCATCTATTAAAGTTTTTCACAGTATTGTCCCCAATTAGTTTTAAAATATTAACGATCCCTGCATAAATACATTTGATCTTCTGTGTGGTTTTATCATCTTTTCTAAATATTCATTTTAGTAGATAAATGTACTTACTGAATGTACTGGAGGAGGCCGATGATGTACTGTGAGTTGAGGTCCACCAGATCCTAAAGTTAGCCCACTGTTTACAACATAAGCCGTTGTTTGAGGCATTCGCAAGGTTACACCTATAAAAGACATTAGTATCAATATATTTATGCCTTACTTTTTGGAAAGCTATTATAAACCATGCTATTTTAATAACATACAGGTAGTCCTTTACTTATGCCTACAATTAGAATTTGGTCATTGAGCAAAGCGGTTGTGAAGCGAGACGCCATGTAACTGCTTTGCTTAATGACTGCAATCCTGGCACTACTGGTTGTGGTAGTTATGTGATCTAGGAATCCACTAATTATTTTTAAAGAAATCAGACAGAAAATTTTAATTAAAAATCAAGTCGAGTTTATTTTTATTTATTTATTAAATTTATACGCCACCCATTTCAATGAATGGGTGTTGCAAAGTGACATGCTAACACAAAAATATATTGAATATCTACATTATAAACATTTTAAATAATTTTCGTTGAACTATTTTTCATGTCAAACATTTATGAAATCAAATTTAACCATACATATTTGTTACTAAATTATTGCATCAGAAATCAAATTAAAAGTTTAAAAAACTACTGCCTTAAAATTGAGATTTATATTTTGAATATTTATATTTTGATGGCTATTGTGTTTTTATTAGCAACTGATAATTACAGTATATGTTTCAGTTCACAGCTTACAAATGTGTTTTTGAAAAGGCTTCTTACCTGAATTTGGTGGGTTGATTTGCCTTAAACCAGAATTCTGCATAACAGTGGTTCGCACAGGATTCTGTCCTGATGGTGCAGGAAGAGTAGTATAGACTACTTGATGGTTAGCAGGAGCTCTTGGTACTGGGAGTCTAGCTGTAGCCTGAGTCACTGGGCGATGTGTTACATTCACAGTTGTCTGGGCTAAGAGATAGGTAAAATAATAGTAAAAAACATGCTTATGAAGACCAACACCAGTTAAAGAAATGGCAGCTGTGACTTCACATTGTTGTGTAAATAATATATTTAGTCCCATCAAGCAACATGTGCCTACCCTAGGTCTAAACATCTGGCTGACTGTGTGACCAACCGTAACAATAACATAGAAAATGTAATGGAGTCAAACAAGTTTAATAGCCCAATCATGTTGGCATTTTAGAACAGGATTTGTTGGTGTGGTTATTTCTACAGCAATCTGCAGTCAATGTAATTATAAAAAATGCTGGTGATTCACAAGTTTCTAACAGTCATAACTCCAATGTTATTTTGTTGTCCTTTTAAGGAAAACACTGTAGCTTAAGAAATAAACTAATATATTACAATGGGAGAAAATCAACAACTGAGTTGTCAACTTTAAATGCAAACATAGTTTTTGTTCAGATTCCAGCTGTTATTTCTAGGCTTTGATGGAAAGTCTACCTCTTCATATATGGCTAGAGATATACCTTCTACTTTCCCTTCAATTCTCTCAGTTCAATGAAACAGTCCTGGAGGTAAAACATTTATCAGAAACAAGTGCAGTATGGCAGAAAGTAGATGAATTGTGTAAATGTACAACCACTTAAGAGAGAAGTTATTTGTTCATCTTCATCGTAATCTCTGTGAATAAAATCATTGTAACTATGTACCAAGTACTAAGCTTATTTTAAGTTGGCGAGTGGTGCTCTTTAGGAAAGAACCAAAGACAATATGTTTCTATTGAAGGAAACACCTACTTATGTGTGGATTTTCAATTTGTAATGCTGTGTGATCTGTTTATACAGAGAATGTGGTAGACTATAGGAACTTTCATGTTTTGTCCAGGCATCAAAGGATGCAAAATGATGGAATATCCATAAAAAAAAAGAGCTAAGGTTCACTAAGATTGTTGTCATATGTATTTTAATACAAGAGAAGCACAGGAAAGAAGAGAAGAGATGCTAGGGACAAAAACTAAATTGTACAATGTAGATTAGGAGGAATCCTTGTTAGTATTGAGCAGGTGAAGATAAAGAAATAAGACACAATCTCTGCAAAGGATTTTCTTGCAGGGAGGAAGTACTACTACAATAATTTTTCAATGTTCTTTGACATGGATGTTGTCTTAATTTCCTGGGACTGGGGATCTTTTCAGTGAGGGAGTTGCAACACCACTTCCCTGCATATTTGCACAAAAGCTGTGAACCAGGATGACTTGGGCAACACTTGTGGTATTGTATAAAGAGTCCTAAGACAAGTTTAACTTGTGGAGGACTTTATGAATAGTAAGGCATTGAATTCTAACTAGAATAATTCATATCTGAATATGATGTGTTTTTAATTTACTTTTTGGACTAAATGAGTAATATCTTAAACCAAATGGTTACCAATAAGTATTTTTAAGGATTTTAAGAGATCACGTATTGAGTATAATTTAACTAAAAGTCTGCTTAGCAATATATTCAATTGAAACATGTATGGTCTAGATCAGTGATGGCGAACCTTTTTTGGTTTGCGTGCCAAAAGGGGGGGGGAATGTGGGGGATCACGTGTGTGCGTGCCCACACTCATAATTCCATGCACCCCCGCACATGCACACATGACCCCCCTGCTCCCAGCATGCACTGGCACGCCCACTTTTCGCTCTCCCCAGGCTCCAGAGCCTTCCTAGGAGCCTGGGGAGGGCGAAAACGGCCTTCCCCACCCCCTCTGGAGGCTGGAAACAGCCTGTTTCCCGACTCCCAGTGGGCCCAGAAGGCCCGAAAATCAGCCAGCTGGTGCACACATGCACGCTGGACTTGAGCTCGCGTGCCCACCGATATGGCTCCGCGTGCCACTTGTGGCACCCGTGCCATAGGTTCGCCATCACGGGTCTAGATGCTTTTTTCAAGCTTCAGTGGCACCTCAATACTCAAGATGTTTAGGATACACTATATTTGAAGCAACACAGTCATTCAATTTTATATAAATTTAAAGAATATGACAAAGGCTAATATTGGTAACACAAATAATCTCTGGAATAAGGAACTGAAATACCCAATCTTGGAAAATCAATGGGCTCAAGTTTTAACAAACATAAAATACACGTGTGATTTTGGAATGAAGTTAATCAGAAAATATTTTATTAGTCCCAAAAAGTCTTTTTGGAACTTTTACTCTAATTTGTATAAGAAATAAGTGGTTTCATTAGAGCAAATGGATGATTATGTACAAAATCAAAATTTATCCAAATTATCAGAAGAGCAAGACAAAATTATGAATAGTACAATAACGACCTTTGATATTACAGAAGCAATTTAAAAAAAACTAAAATAGGTAAAGCACCAGGACCAGAGGGTTTACCAAATGGATTTTAGACGATGTTTTAAGATCAATTATTATTGATGATGAAAGAATGAATCTAAATCTTTTGTCTTTTACCTAAAGGATAATGTAAGAATCATCTTGGATATAATTAAATATTTACAACAATGCAATGACAAACAGGCTGTATTAATTTTTTTAGATGTAAACAAAGCTTTTGATAATCTGAATTGGGAGAGGGACTTTGGATGAGTTTTATACAAGGACTGAAATCTATTTATACACGACAGAAAGCACAGATTATAGTCAACAGAGAATTTATGAAACCATATGAGATTCAGAAAAACACAAGACAAGGATGTCCTTTATCCCTCTTTATTTTCGTGTTGGAACTATTAAATAGACACATTAGACAAGATAACAGAGTAAGAGGACTGTAAGTAAAGGCACATAAAGTACATGCTTTTGCTGAAGACTGGGTTCTGATTTTATAAAATCCACTGGAGGATATTGAATATGTTATGAGGAGGCTTAAAATATTTGGAGAATTGACGGGGATTAAAAATAAATAAACAAAAGGTGCAAATGTTGGTAAAGAATATGAATGAAGATCATCAAAGTAGGAAACAAGATCCGACTGGAAAACAAAACTAAGTTTAAGATTGTGAAAATGGTAAAGTACCTGACTCTTTCTAATAAAAAAATCTATGTGGTATAAAAATAACTATGTAAAAGTATAGAATGAGATAAAGTGGATTTGCACAGGTGGGACAAACTAGATTCGCCACTGATGAGAAGAATCTGTTATTAAAGGAAATGTTTTACTCAGAATGTTATTTCTGTTTCAGATTATACTGATTCTGATCAAAGACTTCTCTTTTGAATAATGGTAGGTTATTTCCAAATTTATCTGGCAAAACAATAATTAAATACAAGCTTTTAAAAGATGTAAAGAGGTCTTGCTTTGAATGGTAGCGGTGGGGGTTGTTTCTCTTGCTGACAAACAGCTGATTTTGCCACCAAAGTTGGTTTTTTGGCAGCTAATTCTCTAGATCTGAATGGGAATAGCTAGGAATGATTCAAGGCAACCCTTGGACGACCATAGACCCTCCTGGGAAGAGGAATCTTGAGAATTGCATTTCCTAGTAGAAGCAGTTGGATAGTCATTGTCGTCATCTTTCCGCTCAGCTGTTTGGTTTATTTAAGCACACCTGGGTTTTAATTGTGTGGTTTGAATTTTCTTTATCTTGATTTTCCTTTTAAAAGTTAATTGACTGGTTGAAGGCTGATTTACCTCAACCCCTTGCTTGTATTTTAATGTGAATTCTTCAATGTTTTTTCACTGTTATATTCTGCTGTTCTGAATTACTTCCACAATCAACAGAGATTTCCTGGGTAGTGAAAATGACCTGTTTGGATTTTCATAAGATTTTCACAACAAGGATTTCATATTTTCTTAACTTTTAAAAAGCTCAGATCATAATTTTTGAATGCTTCATGGAATTTCCTCCCACTCCCCCATTATACTTTATTGTGAGAAATATTATTTCAACATTCTCTGTGGCTACTTTGTTACAGTACATTTAAATTCCCTTGTCCTTGAAAGGAATGGTTTGTCTGGTTGTGAATGCCGTGTTACATGACTTTATTAAAAATGCAAACAGTTTATCATCTTAAAGATAAAGACCCCTGGAAAGTCTTTGAAAAAAACAATGTTTTTTAAACTACAAATTCAAAGTGAAAACTTTAGTAAAATGTTTCATAAATAACAAAGGTTTTAAATCAACTTTAAATAGCAACTATAGCCAACCCAAACTTACAACTGCATTTACTGGAATGTAAATTGCTGTTGGTAGATTTAAATAAGGAACTTATTTTGGAAACTGCAGGTTTGCTGAAGAAGGCTGAAGGGAAATATGGATTCTATAGATTTGGAGTCAACAGAATTGATGAGCGATGAATTGAACTTTTGTAAGAAGATTGATGGTGACTGGGGAATGGATTTACTACATCTAATTGGAAAACAAATTGGCCTAGAGTTTTCTGGGAAAATGGATTGAAAACAGGGGTTTATGATTTTGGGGAATAAGACACCATTTTGGGAAAGTTTCCCCCCCAAAAATCTTTAATTTACTTTACTTTCCATTTTGTTAATTGATAAAAAATAAACTTTTAACACTTCTATTTCTGAAAGCACTCTTAATTTACAGCACCTTTGCCAAACAGCCTAATTTTTTTCCAGTATTGTATGAGGATCCAGTGAAGGCTCAAAGCATCAATCATCTTTTGTGAGAGTTGAAACGGGGGCAAAGGCAAGTTGTGGACTATAGAAGTGACTTTTGCCTCCTCAGGCTAGGACTTGAAATGGAATAGAGGGTTTCTTTGAAACTGCTGGATGAACTGGCCTGCACCAAATGCCCTTCAACCCTTCAGGGACTCATGCACCTGTGCTTTTGCATTGTCTGCAGATGCATAGGGCTAGAAGACGCATGACAATCCCCAGGCCCAGCATTACCTCAAAAAGCTCAGGCCACTCAAGTTTGTCACAGGTGGAAAAGGAGTGTCAATGACGGGAAGGCCTTTGTCTTTATTGTAGAGGACGGGGTCATATCAGGGGTGAAATGCTCCCGGTTCAGGCGGGCCAGTCGGTTGTCGTAGAGCCAATAGCAATTGCAGCGCAAGGCTTCCCCCACCCGCCTGGACGCTGACATTTGGGGTTTTTTACCCTCTGTGCATGCGCAAAACGTTCTGCGCATGCGCAGAGGGTAAAAGAACCCAAATGGCGGCATCCAGGCGGGTGGGGGAAGCCTTGCGCTGCGGTCGCTATCGGCTCTACGACGACTGACTGGCCCGCCCGAACCGGGAGCATTTCACCCCTGGGTCATATGGCTGCTAAGTGTCCTGCCAAGGTGAAGAAGCTGCCAGTGGGAAACGCCAAGAAGCCCAGCCTAGAGGGCTCAATAGGTCAAGTTCACTGGCAGTGGGCCAGTCTCAGTAATCTCAAACCACTCCATCCAGGCAACTTGTAATGTCTGTTGTCCTGTCCATCCCTAGATAGAGAGATGATCACATGGCTATGATACACTCAGGGGCAACTGCAAACTTTATGGATGCAGCCTTTGTGGCCAAATGGGACATTCCCCAACATGAAATGGCGCCCCCTTTGCTTGTAGAGACAATCAATGATAGCTGCTCCATTTGGGACCAGTGGCCATGGCAACAGCTCTTCCTCATATACAGTTAGTAACCATGTGGAACAGGTGGAGTTTTATGTGGTCACCAAGCCCCACTTTCCATTGGTATTGGGGCTGGAATGGCTGCAGGTGCATAATCTGCACACATCATGTCATCATCTGTGGTGATTGATTTTATAAGCCCCAAATGCACTCGGCATAGACTGCATGTTTTCACTATGGAAAAACAAAGTGCCAAGCCCTTGGACCTCCTGCTGGAGAATGTGGATTACATGGATGTGTTGGGAGAAAAGGAAGCCGATCAGCTCCCCCCCCCCCCCATGCCTGTATGATTGTCCCACTGAGCTCATTCCCAATGCTAAATTGCAGGTGGGAACTGTTTACTTCCTGTCCAACCTGCAGTTGGCTGCTCTTCAAGATTTCATTCCTAAGAATTGGTGGAAGGGATAGACCCTCAATGCTGCCATTAGCCACACTGGTGCTATTCATTAAAAAGAAATCTGGGGAATTGAGACTCTGTTGCGATTATTGGGGGCTTAATGACGCCACGATCCAAAACCGTTATCCCTTGCCCACGATTTCTGAGTTACTGGAGAAGTTGTGTCAGGCCAAGATCTTTATGAAATTGGACCTGAGAGGAGCCTACAATTTAGTGCAAATCTGCAAGGAGGATGAATGGAAAACAGCCTTCTGGACAAGGTATGGACATTTTCAGTACACAATCATTTGGACTCACCAATGGCCCTGGGGTCTTCATGTACTTTATGCATGATGTGTTCCAGACCTACTGGACCAATTTGTAGTTATATACCTTGACAATATTTTGATCTACTCCCCACTGCAGAAGGAGCACTGGGACTATGTGCACATTGTGCTACAGTGTCTCTGGGAACACCAGCTTTTCACAAAGCACAAGAAATGCCAATTTGCACTAACCACGATTGACTTTCTGTGTCACCAGATCTCTCCTGAGGTTGTTGACATGGTTCGTGAGGAAGTCAAGACTCTACATACCTGACAACCCCCGTGTCAAGTTAAAGACATTCAATGCCTCCTGGGTTTTGCCAATTACTACCGAGCCTTCATTCCTCAATTTGCAACACTCACTTTGCCCCTATTCCTCTTGCCTTAAACCTCTTGACTTCCCATTGACTTTGTTGTGCCTTGAACTTGTGGAACTGAGTTTACCTGTGCTGTGCTTCAAAACCAGAGTTAGGGTGATTTACCTGGCTAATGTTTCTCCTGCCCCTATGCCTTAGAAGCAAAGAGGACTGTGGTTTGTTGGAACAGATTTCTGAAGGACTGAACTTGCAATTGAGACCTGGGGAATGACAAAGGGGCTTAACCGGTGAAATAAATACATTGAACCTTGTGTATGTGTGTGCGTGCCTATGTACACGCATGCACATGCGTGGTTACAGGACACCATATTTCTACTTTGGAGCTGAGGCTAATTTATAGCTATTTATTCAGGGTGAAATGCTCCAGTCCTGGAACTGTACTATAAAAAATCCAGAAGAGAATATGATTATACTGCTCTTTATTTGCCACTATCTCTATGATCACAGGGCCATATTTTGAGCACTTAGCAACTGGATCGTCTTTACAATAGGTTGCAGCATCCTGTGGTCATATGACCATAATCTGCAGGGTTTTTTCCCCTTTGCCAGCAAAAAAAACCCCACTTGGCATTTTATAAGTATGGTATTTCCTCAATGACTGCCACCAAAAATACTGTAAATTTGGGTTTGGTCATCTGGGTGTTTTGACTTACAACTGAAAATCCAGCCCCAATTATGGTCCTAAGCTGAAAATTAGCTGTCTGCAGTTGGTAAAGTTTTACATATATGTGAAGGTTTCTAAATGACCGAAAAACACTAGTAACTAAAAGAACTACAACAATTTACTGTTTTGAAATTTATATTCTTTATAATGAACTATTAGTCACTTAAAATCAATGTGAGCATGTACTGATAGCTGTAAAGAAGGATAAAGTTTCTGCATGTTAGAGAAGTTACTCACACTGCACCAAGGAAAAATCAATAAAGTCTCATCTACCAGGATTAGTGAATTCTTAACAAATCAAATATGACCATTCTTTTTTCCCCCTTCAACAAAGCTTTCAAAGCATATTTTTTTAAAAAAATTACCTGTGGGGAGAACATGTATGGTGGCTTGCGACAGGCCACTTGTTGGCACACCAGCTTGTTGGAGAGGGGTTGTCTGTACTGGATGTAAGGGGCGAGCAATAGATGGGGCTGATAGGCCCATTCCAGAGTTGTTAGGTTGGTTCTGGTTCTGCTTCTTGCCATCTGTTAGAAATATAAAGCCAATACAGAAAAAGTATCTGGAAAAATGTCTAGTATCGTTCAAATGCAAGTAGTCTGGAGAATATTTGCTATTCACTTTCAATGTTTTTGGTTTAAAAAAAAAATCTAAATAAAGACATATATTCTTTCTGATTATTCTGCATAGTTTGTTGGCCTCCATCTTTAATCTTTTATGCCAAAACATTCCCCTATAGTATGAATAATAACTGAGATCAGTCAGGGTTCTGTGACATAACTATTGCCATTCATATTAGATAATGTTATTAATTTGCAAGAATAGAAAAAAGGAGGAGAAATTGGCTAGATGAACAGTATATGTCCCTTCTTAGTGAAAATTGTTGAGACGGTGTTTGGGCTTCAAGATCCAAAAGGATCCTGGAAGAGATGGATTTATCTAGACCCAATTCAGTTAGGCTTCAGGCTAGATTTCAGTACAGAGTCAGCACTGGTCATATTTGCTGGTGATCTATGACACATCCAGGATGGAGGTAGTGCATTTATCGTGCTCCTTGATCTCTTAGTTGATTCTAATGTCATCAATTATGGTATTCTTATGGATTGGTTGCAAAATTTGGGAGCAGGGGGTACCATTATGTGGTGGTTCCCCTCCTCTCTTTATGGCTAGCTTCAATTAGTATCAACAGGCTAGGGGAAGAGATCGAGTGCACAATGCCTCACTTGTGGATTACTGCAGGGCTCAATGGCATTACTCCTTACTAACATTACATGAAACCACTAGGTGAGGTCATCTGTCCATTTTGTGATAATATCTCAACTATAACTCAACCCCAGGCCAACAAAGTGATGCTGTCAAAGTCCTCTCTCAGTATCTGGAGACTATGTAGATCTGGATGAGGAAGAATAGACCCAGGCTCAATCAGGACAAGATCAAATGGCTGCAGTTATTTGGGTCGTCTGGGTTTTTTTTCTTTTTGGCCTTGAAGGAGTTGCATTTCTCATTCAACACTGATGTGCAGTTTGGGGCCATCTTTGGACTTATAGACCCTCCTTAAAGAATAGATGGCAACTGTGGGCAAGATGGCCTTTGCACAGGTGTCTTTAGAATGCTAGTTGTGCCCTTATCTGGAACAGAATGCCTTCAGACAGTTGATCACCTCAATTAGATAGTCACTTGGTTACTCTCATGACTTAATAACTGTAATGTTATCTATATGGAACTGTCCTTGAAGACTTCTTGGAAGCTACAGAATTCATTGGCATAAACAATGGGCATTCCTCATTATGCCTGTGTGACCCTATTGCTCTGTAAGGTGTGCTAGTTAGTGGTTGGCTTCCAAGTGTGATTCAGGATACTGGTTATCTTCTACTAAGCCCTATGCATGTACAGGTAGTCCTTGAGGTACGACCACAACTGAGTCCAAAATTTCTGTTGCTAAGTAAGACATTTGTTAAGTGAATTTTGCCTTATTTTATGACGTTCTTGCTAGTTGTTAAGTGAATCACTGCAGTTGTTAAGTCAGTAACATGGTTGTTAAGCTGCGTTTTCTTTAATATTACAATGAATAGAGTCCACTATTTTCCATGGCAGAGTGTTGTTGAAAAGCTCTTGTAGATATTTTCTGACATCCATTCTTCTGATGTTTAATCAAATTTATTTTTTTCGTAATTAAAACACCATTGTTTCTTTCATGGCTTTTGAACAATTGTCTTTACAAAATAGCCCGAGATACTTGCTGATAGTTACATCTTCCTTTCTCTTCTCCAGCCTTAACCTCTCCAATCATTTCTTTTAACTTTTTCCTTCCAGGCTCTATAATGATTTCTTCAATCTTCTTGGCATGTTCCAGTGTTTCAATGCCCCTCCTTAATGTGTATCTGGTACTGGATGTTAACTATTCCAGATCCAGGCTAACAAACACACAACAAAATTGACCCATAATGTCTCTTGAACATGAAACTATATACTGTATATTTTTTATGCAGGATTGCATTTGAATTTTTTGTAGCTACACCACAATATTGGCTCCATCTTCAACCTGTGATTCACCAATCAGATTCTTTTTGCATCTATTGCTACTCAGTGCGCCCTTCCTATGTTTACATCTTTGATTTTTCCTATGCAAATGTAGGACTTTGCAGTTGCTTTTATTAAAATTCATCTCTCTAAGTGTCCTTTTGTTCTACTTTGTCAAGATTCTCCCAAACAATGAAAATGTCATCTACATTATATGCTATTTTCCTTATCTGTGGTGTCCACAAAGTATTTTCTAAGCATTCATACAAGACATTTATGAATATGCTGGTGCTTCATATTTAGTTCCTTCTAACTTGATGCAGATATATTGATATGCATTTCTTACAGATGACTGTTCAACCATCTCTGTATCCATCTAATGGTAGCATAATCCTGTTAATCCTTTGTTACCTTCTCCACTAGACTTTCATGGCACACTTTGTTCAATACTTTGTTGAAGTCAAAGTATACTGTGTCCATTGAATTCCTCAACTGCCATTCTATCAAAATGTGTTTAGGTTGACTTGGAATGATTTATTTTTGATAAACCCATGCTGGGTTCTGCCAAACCATGTATTCTTTCTTAAATGCCCATGAATCAACTGCTTAATTTGTTCAATGATTTCTTGGAAATAACATCTAGCTGACCAGTCTGTAGTTTCCTGGGCTTTCTTTTCCCCCCTTTTGAAGATAGGAACAAACATTGTCCTACTACAGTCTTTTGGTATTATATTTGTTCTCCATGATTTTTCAAAGATAACAGAAAAAAACTTCCACAAGCTTCATCAAGATTCTTGGATTTAACTTGGTCTTGGATTCTTTAAGTTTGTTCATGATAGCCAGGCGCTCCCTACCTTCTCTCGGCTTGCCACTCCTTCCTTTTGTCTATTGGCCAATTCATAGCAAGCAGGCAGATAATCAAGTCTGTTTAGTACTTTAAAACTCAGCATCGGAATCTTAAATTGTGTCTAGTAAGCAACTAGTGGCTGGACTTTGTAGAGCCATTATATCATCCCCATACCTTACACTGTTCAAATGTCTGGCTACTAAATTTTGCATCAACTGCAACTTCTGCCATTTTTCAAGACAAAACTCATGTAAGAACTCTGCAATAGTAAAAAAAAATGTTTACTAATATCTTGGGCAAATAAATTTAAGAAGGCATAAACGTTCGTGGGCTGCAGTAATCAGATGCATTATGTGTTATCATGAAATTTTAAAACTCAGTTTTGAACAATGTTTTATAGTAAAATCATTTTAATTAACAAATGTTCATTTTTGATTTTAATAACTTTCTGAAATTAATATGTTGCAACATAGCTTATTCTTACTTCCATTAACCAAATCCTATTTTTGGTGAGGTACATCTTTTCAGTTACCTTGAGAAGAACCATAATCTTCATCATCTAATGTGAGATCAATTACTCCAGCTGGAATACTTCCTGTAACCTTTCCAATCTGGAAAATGAAAAAAGCAAGCAAACAAACAAAATATTACCCACACCCATTATTTGTAACAGGTTTTCAATTTCCTTTTAAGTGTGTTAAAAATAACATAAAGTATTCCCACAGAGATCCATGGGATTTTAATTACTCTACTGAAATGTGCAATTAGTTTTAGTGGAGCTAACTCTAATACAACTAATTTAATGTGACATAATAAAATAAAAATAAAAATACTAGATTAAGAACACTGAATATCTGCAATATTAAGAACTAGAAAGCTTTAAAGAAATGCCTATTAAGAACTAGAATGCTTTAAAGAAATGCCTATTAAGAACTAGAATGCTTTGTAATATCCTTGATTAATAGTGACATATTTCTAAACAGTAGAAACATAGAAAAGAATAGCCAATTTATTTTTTGTATTCCAGAATACTCCATCTTAATTTTTATGGTACCATAATAGTTTGGATTAAATGTTTTCGGATGACCACACAGTTCTAAAATAGTGTACCTGGTTTGTTACAACCACAACAACAATTTGGATTGTGGGTTCAAAATTAAAAGATCAAGAAAAAGTAATAAATATTTATGTCCATAATACTGTGAGAAGTTGTTTTAGAAAGAATGCTAAAATACTCTACACATTTTCATACATAAAACAGCAGATAGCCATGAAAATGTTAATATGAAAATACTTTTCTACAATTACAGTGCCCGTGATCATTTTGAAAAAAGTAGACATATGCTTATAATAATGAAAATGATTTTAGGTAGAGGAAACTGCACATTTGTTTTTATAAACATTCTTAGCAATCTAAACATTCAGTTATGTGTTATATAGTAAGCTAATCTTCTAAAGAATTATCTAGTTTAAATTTAAGAATAGCTCCTACCACCCACAAAATGACTCAGAATTCAAATTCAATACTGCAACTGCTGTATGTATATACACATGTATACACATACACACACACGCACAAACACATATATGCTACTTTTTCTAAAGTAGATAACATCATGCAAAATGCAGAAAAATAAGAAGTAGCAAGAAAAATACATTCCATGCATATGGTAAGAGAAATAAAATAAAACTAGTTTAATATATGCAATATCTCTCAATCTATTTCCTGCAGACCATCCTTGCTTTTACCATATATTCAGAGACTTACTGATACATTGATTTGTCCTTGAAAATGTTCACTTTTTTTTCCAGTTGTAACTGACTACACCCAACCATGAATTCTTCAGTCAATCTATATAATCATTCTGTAATTCAGTCTTAATTCATTAATATGACCAAATCCTATTGCATTGGCTATTCACTTTTACATTCAATCCACATTTATTCACTGCCCTTGTGATAACTCTGTAGTTTTTCCATACGTGCTTCTTAAATTACTGATTACCAGGGTGGATTTGATTTAAATCAAGTCAATTCAAATCATGATTTAAATCATGATTTAATTCACTAGTAAAAAGGCATGATTTAAATCAAGTCGATTTAAATCATAATTTTTAAAGAACTGTCATCTGTCCCGCAGCAGCTCCTCCTCTGACCTGCTATTGACTCGACAGTCCCAATATTGCAGAATATATAGCCTCATGCTACATAACTAAGCTCCATTTCATGCTGAATAAACTAAATTATTAATGTATCTTAAATAGAAAACGATCTTTAGATAGATTTTTACTCCAAAAGCATTTTATTTTAAAAAATTGATTTAAAAAAAATCTGATTTAAATTTAAAAAATCTGATTATTTTGATTTTTTTAAAATCATCAATTTTTATCCACCCTGCTCATTACTCCACTACATTTGATTTACATCTACATTTCTTCTGACATACCCAACCCTTACTACCATATAAAAAAAGGGAGGGAGCATACTTTTTACAAGCACTCTTCCTTCTTTTGTATTCCTTCCACGCAATAGATTATAGGTTACCCACTACCTTTCTACTTGAGTTTGCATATTTTAATAGTTCTCCATATCCCTAGGTTACATTAATTAATGTACTTGCTTTTTATTATATATGTATAATTCAGAGTTCACTTATTTTCCTGGTCAAACACAACTACCTTAGTCTTTGATGCATTAATTTTCAGACCTATAGTGCTCATCACAGCATACAATCACAGTATGGCATATAAGATTCATTAAGATCATTGAAATGTTTCGTCAAAGACATGGCATGGCCTATATACATGAACGTTTATATTTCCAATCAACATATTTGATGTGTTATCGAAAGCATGCTTTGTGTGTTTATCCATGGAAACAACCAAGGAGACATAATACAGTCTGATCATCTGCTTAGTGCTGAACCAGTAATTTAAGCTTTCCATTTATTTTCATACTTGCTTTACTTCTATTATTACTCTTCTTATAACATCCAGTAAACAACCATCAGCTGTACTTATTGATGACTTTTGGCAGAATCAGGATGGATGAGTAGGCCATCCTGATTCTTCATGAATCTTCAAGAGGCTACTCCAAAAGTAAACGACATCCATATTTTAAACATTCCTCCAATTACATTTCCTATACATTGCAATCTTTTAAAAAAGTGTTTTAACATTCTTCAAAATATTATATAATCACCTTTCCTCCATTTTTCAGACATTCATAACATTTTTTCAATTTTATTTTTTAATGTATAATAATAATTATTATTCCCATAAAATACTCTTTATAGGTTTTCTTTGTCTCAGCTTCATATGTCATTTTATTATGTTTATTTTTCATTCCATTAATTCTGGTGGGATTTTTTGTTTAGCTCTCTTCATTTAATTTTCAAAAATAATTTGAGTCAAAATTGCTGTACAATTTCTTTGTCTGTTTTATCTATTTCTTGCTTTCTATTGAAATAGCAACATACATTTTAATCCTTGTAACAATTTGTGAAATACACTTTTACACACATTACATTGTAGACATTTTTTTAGCAATCATTCTATTTTTCCCCTCATCCACAGCCTCTTCATCTTTCCATTAAGCATGTTTTTCATATTTCCAACTAGCGTCACTCCATACACCTCTGAGGTACTTTATAACATAACTCTTTTCTCTCAGATCAAAATAACTTTCTTATGTCCACTTTCCCTTGATTCTATAAGGAGAATAAGCTGTCTTTTAACACTTTTGTACTGTCTACTTTCACTCTATTTTATTTCATTTTCCTCTAAATCTCCCCCTCCCAAAGATTTACTTTTGACCATACCAAAAATTGGTTAATCAACATTCATAATCTCTCATCACTTTTGTAATCCCAAATTTTCATTGTAAACAAAACAACTTTTTTGAGTCATTTCTTCAGTATGTGTACACATAAATAGATTTTTGCTTAAACCTTGTATTTGGAACCTAGGTGTCATTTTTACAGAAGAAATCAAACAATAAACCATTTATTTTGGGGACTCCAAATGGCCCAATCATTTTTCCTATATCTCCTATCCACTCATTCATTGATGTCATCTAGTGGAGTAAATTATATTCCTGGTTTGCATTTGCTCAGAATTTTAAACAATTTCACCCAAACCACAATCCTGGTTTAATCATTACCAACTTTTTTTAAGCATAACATATCATTTACTTAAAGATATATTATTCTGCTAGGACATGTTTGAGCTAGTGACAAGAGCCATCTGTAAGGAATGAAATTGGTGAGGCAGGAACCAACGATATCTTCACTAGAGAAACAATTACATCAAAGATGCTTTTCAAGGGAACAGCCTTTTGTTTGACTTGGCAAGAGAAGAGACAAGGGTATAGAACTCAAGTGCAGGGGACAGGCTTTGCACAGCCATGCACAGGCTTTGACTCCTGTGTACACCAGTAGGCAGCACCTTCTAAGCATGTGAACTTTCTCACTGTTAAGGGCAACAAAGTAAATAATCTAGTCATGTTATCTATGATAATACAAGCCAGGAGAGATCTACATTTTTCAGCTGTATCTACATAACGCTTAACAGTTAATCTATCTTCTTCTTACTTACATTGAGATCGCCTAGAACCAAAGGATCAACTCCAGCTGCAGAATCTTTCACAATTTCTAAGATGGTCATCCAAGTTGCCAATACCTGCTCATGTATCTGAATCCAGCAGCTTCCCATATGGACCAGTTAACCCAAATGTTGAATCACCCAGCCTAGCATTTTGGACAGAATTTACCAACTGATGTTCCCCGTTTATCAAATGTGGCTCTTGGCGGAGCAGTTGGGAGTCTTCCACACCTTGGCTAACAGATAGATGGGACCTTTGTAATATTTGAACAACTCTCTAATTGTTACTACTATTATCTGTCGCTTGTATAAAAGAACTGCTAACTGCTTTAGGATTGGCAGATTCTGTTGTTCAAAAATTATGTCATATAAATAATAAGGAAAAGTAACATTTACTTTTTATTAATACCCTGAAATAAAAAGTAAAATTTTATGCCCAATAAATAATTGTAACACCTGATTTGTTGAATGGAAGGAAAATAAAGTAGTCTCCATAAAAACAAACAAACCAGCATACCTGCGATGGCACTTCAGCTGCTTTCTTATTTGCTATATTATCTGCTGGTGGTGGTGGAAGTGCTAACAATCTGGATGTCTGATTCTCTAAGGAGATCAAGGAACAACTTCATTGCATTGCCTTACAAATATACTTTTAAGATATGTAACTATTTTAATAGCAAAATGCAGCAAAAACATTTATTTTATTCGTCCCCCCAAAAGATTTGTTTGCTTTTCAATTGAATTGAATTTTACAGCTTATATATGATATTAAAGGTGGAAAAAATTCTGAAGTGATTTATTTTGATCTGATTTTTTTACATCTCAAAAACCTGGAATTTTAAAGGGATGTGTGCACTTTTTGTATCTACTTTATCTGTTGCAGGTTACGTGCATGATGCAACAGACATTCTTTCGTAGTGTCTGGAGGCTGTGGTGGCATGGATGGAGAACAAGAGACTTCAGCTGAACCCTGATAAAACAGAATGGCTGTGGGTAGGCCACTCTGTATTCAATTTATCTTTGGTCTTGAATGGGGTTACATTACCCCAGACAGACCTGGGGGTTCTCCTGGATTCACAGCTCTTGCTTGAGAAACAGGTGGCAGCTGTGGCTAGGAGGGCCTTTATTCAGCATTGTTTTGTGTGCCAGTTACACACTTTCCTGGATAGGGAGGCTCTCTGGTCAGTAATTCATGCCCTGCCCTTTGGACTACTGCAAGAAGCTCTAGATGGGGCTGTCCTTGAAAACTATCTGAAAGTTTCAGATGGTACAAATGCAGCTGCACAGGCAATTTTAGGCGCCCAAAGAAAGGTGCAGGTGAGACCTTTGCTCCACAAGCTGCACTGGGCACCAGTTTGCTTCCAGGTCCAATTCAAGGAGGTGGTACATCCATCCTTCCTCGCCTTGACCTTTCAGAAGCTTTCAATACCGTTGATCATGGTATTGTTTTGGGCCAACTTAGAGAATTGGGGGTGGGTGGCACAATTTTGTACTGGTTCACCTCCTTCCTCTGAGGCCAGTAATAGTCATTGCTGATAGAGAGAGACAGCACTTACAACCCTTGGCGCCTGCTCAATGCGGTCTCCGCTCTTTTTTAACATCTACATGAAACCACTTGGCAGGATCATCCATCACCACGGGATAAGGTATCACTAGTATGCTGATGATACCCAGTTATATATCTCCATCCTGGGTGAAGTGATTGATGTTGTGGATATTCTTCCATGGTGCCTGGAACCCCTGGGGGCCTGAATGGGGAAAACAGGCTTCAGCTGAACCCTACTAAGACAGAATGGCTATGAGTGGACCTCTATATCCAGGAGTTTATCATCTTTGTTCTTGGATGGAGTTGCAGTACCCCAGCCAGACCTGGTACTTAATTTGGAGGCCTTTCGGGACTCATGGCTCCTGCTCAAAAAGCAGGTGGCAGCCGTGGCTTAGAAGGCCTTTCATGTTGTGTGCAAGTTACTCCCTTTCCTGGATAGGGAGGCTCTTCATTCACTCATGATCTGGTCATTTTCTGTCTGGACTACTGCAATGCAATATTGCAACTACATGGGGCTATCATTGAAAAGTATTCAAAAATTTCAACTGCTGCAGAAGCAGCAGAATGTGACCACATAAGCAATTCTCAGTGTCCAAGGAAGGGTAACATCTTTGCTCCGCAAACTGCAGTGCCAGTTTGCTCCTGGGTTCAATTCAAGGTGTTGGTTGTGATCTGTAAAGCCCTACATAATATAGGACCAGGCTACCTATGGAACATTCTTTGTCCCATAACATCAGACTGTCCCACCCAGTTGGGCAAGGAAGATATGTTGTAGAACCTGTCAGTTAAAGAATTCTAACTGGTGAGGGTCTAGGTCCGTGATGGCGAACCTATGGCACGCATGCCACAGGTGGCACGCAAGCCATCGCCCCAGTTCAGTTCTGCCACGCATGCGCGCACGCCTCCCACCAGTCATCGGGTCTCTGACGCACATGTGCGGGGGGGCCTGTGGGGGGCCGCATGCGTATGCACAGGGCCACGTGCGGATTGCATTTTGGGTGTTCGGGCACGCGCGCGCTTTGGACACTCAGTCCGGAAAAGGTTAGCCATCACTGGTCTAGGTGGTGTCTTCTCTGCCATTGCCCCCACTCTATGGAACATTATTCCCCTGGAGGTCAGACAGGCCGCCACTCTCCTGGTCTTCTGAAAAGACATGACTCTGCACCCTCGCCTGAGGAGCCCATAGCCATGGGGCTGGTGAAAGCCCTTCCTTCATCTTTTAATTAATTTTAATCAATTTACCTCTTGAAAATTTTTAAAAATTGTCTTTAAAATACACACATATATATACATAAGATACATAATTTTATATTTTTAACTTTTTATTGTACACCACCCAGAATCACTCTGTGGGGGAGATGGGCTTTATAGAAATGTGAAATAAATGAATAAATAAATGTCTATTTGTGCAAATCTTAGAGTCATTTGATGAGGAAGATGGGCAGTTTCTAAATATCATATGTAAATAAATAAAAAACAAAAAACAACTCACCAATTCTTGGTGTTGTAGTATTCACTTCAGAAGGAGCTGAATTATTGAAGGCTGATATAGGAATCTTCATCTGTATGGCGTTCCTATTGATGGGAGGAGTATATATTCCTGAAGTACTCACAGTAGCCAAAGCAGTCCTTGTGGCTTGTGCAACATGATGTGCTGTTGTTACAGCTTGCACTGCAAGAGTTGTCGCTATTGCACAGCCAACACTAGATGGAGAGTTCCTCTGAATGCCTGAACTGGACACTGAAGGGTTGTTTGGTTTTGCTGAATTAGTTGATGATAGAGACAAAGGAGTTTTGGTTAGATTGCCAACATTTGATTGGCTTTGGACAGGTATAAATTCAACACTGCCAGATTGCTGATTAGTAACCAAGGTTCCTGTGTGACCTTGCAGGAGTTGAGGCTGAGAGGACATTGCAACAGGTACATGCAGGATTACTGGCAAAGACTGAAGTGAAACGGACATTGGCTGTGTATTCCCACCAGCCACTTGGCTGGTACCAACTACTGTTGCAGTGTTAGCTGTGGGAAGAACAGGTGTTGTCAAAGAGCCAGATGTAAGGGATGCAGAAGTAACTGGTGTTTGGGGCTTCGGGTGTCCACTGACTGGTGTCTGTGGAGTAGTAAGAGAAGCAGCAGACACTATAAAGAGAAAGAAAAAAAATTGAAAATTGTGTGTCAAATTAGCTATTTCATAATAAAACAAAATAAATTTAAATTACAATTTCATCATGGCAATCAACACCTTTATTGTACTTTTTATTCATGTAAAAGCATAGGTTTTATTACTATTTGATATCAACAAAATAAAAAAACATAAACCATTATTGTAATAAAAAGACACTTTTTGGGAAATCTTGTTAAAAACTTATTTATTTCAGGTTTAATATACTGTGAAAAGGTGGCAAAGAAAGCAAAAGGTATTTAATGAAAATTTATTTTTAATTTGTTTTAAAGATACTTTTGAATAAAAAAATAAGAAAAAGATAGATTTGCAAACTGAATAAACCACTGGACAATCCCCCCCCAAAAAAAGTTTTGCTTCCTGAAAAACTTTTGTGTTATTATGACAGATCCTTCAAAATGAACACAAATATAATTTCAGAGTAACTGTATCATGAAGGAATCTTGACAAATATGAAATTAACTTTTAATGATATAATGTATTTAATTGCATATTTCCAACATGCTGCATGAGTTCAACAGGGCTAAAAATGTTTTTGCTGCTGATTTTCATTGGTACTCAGTGCCTGATGCATCTTGCTGCAGTATCCAACAATAATCAGCCTGGATGGATTCCAGTTGCCTTATAGAGTTTTCAATTGTGGCAATGTCCTGGTGAACTTTTCAACATATTCGTTACTCACTGTACCTAGATTTTTAATGTGAATGCTGAAAATGAATCTTCAGTGACATGTTGCACTATAAGGTCTCGTATGTTGTAAGAAGGTTAGTCAACCTGCTGAATGTAGTTTGGTGCACTGTAGCTGCCAAGAAAATTCTCCATGACATCCTTGAATGCTTTTCATGTGATTTTCTTTGGCCCCATTAACAGATCTTTGAACCATTGTCATTGATGATGATTCTGATCTCTGGACCAAGCAAAATGTCTTCCTTAATCTTGGTCTCAGTTATTCCTGGAGACATCTGTCTCAAATAACAAAAACTTCACCTTCTTTGTTCAAGATTTCTAAAAACAATATGTGATAGGTTAAATTACATGTTATTTTCATGACTAGCAACCAAAAATATACACCCAAATATGTTCAGGAAGCAAAATCTTTGTTGTCCTGTGGAATTTGTAAGATGTTAAGGAAAGTAAAATATCATGCAGAATCATGAAGAGAGACACACAGGTAAGATGAGCAGTATAGAAATTAGATGAATAAAATTAAAATGTCCCTTTATTATTCTACCAATAATAGTAAATGAAAACAATACATTCAAACAAGTAAAATTAATTTGATACTTTAGAACGAATCAAGTAAAAAATTACAAATAGTTAAGTCAAAATAATAAAAATTGACAAGAATTCCTAACTTAAACAATCCTTCCTTTATCATCAAGCAGAATTTGCTATTTCAAAACTTCAGCTGTCTATGTGCAGAATTATAAATCATAAATGGTTTTGAAGTTAGTATCAGACATTTTTTAAAATATGAGGTTATTTTTCATGTGTATTTCCAGAGCATAGTTTGCCAGTCTTTTTGAAGGAACTTTTTGAAAGAATTGAATCTTATTTCCAATGGGAAACATAAAATACCTTAGCCACCATTATGTACAAACCTAATTCAGTGTATCTGTAGAAATATAAAGCTTAGTGATGTTTAACACAATCACAACACGCAGGCAAGAAAAGGTAGAAAAGATTTTTTAATTTCTAAACTGCTTTGAAATTTTAATTTGCCATGAAAACTCTTTCTCAACAAAAAGTTGAATCAGAAATACTTTTATAATGCAAGTTTTTGTCTGAATACCGAATAATTTAGAAACTTCAACTAAGGTAGACTGGCAATATTTAGCTGTTGAAATATTCAAACTTTGCATGGTACTCATTTCGCTTTCATAAATCCACATCAGGCAGCAGAATACATGAATAGAAAAATAGCAGAGCTATTTCATTGGTTTTCAATAATCATCCACCATTAGCCTACCTGAATTTTTTTTCATCCCAGATGATTATGGTGAAGAATTAAAATGTAAGAATATGTACGTAAGTTTCTTTCTCATTGCCATTGTATTTTCCTTATATATCCAGACAAACAATACAAAACTATCTTTTGTCATCTATTTAAAGCATGAGCATTGGCCACTAATTAATTTCTAGGCCTTTTGCAATTCTAATTTTGTTTCAAATTGTCTGAGGATTAATTATGTCAGGGAATGCCTTTGTCTGACCAAAGTTTGAAAAAGTTAGGGAGCTCAGGATCTACCCAACTAAATATTGCATTTAACATGAAGAAACTATAATTACTGTTTTTATTTCGACCTTCTACAGTGGCACAATGTTAATAACTTATGTTCATACTGATTGATCATGAGATCAAGGATATCAATAGTAATCTATAAATCAATGACTGATTTTTAAAGAGTAACTATTACTTTATGTCTAGAAAATACCAATTAATAAATGTCAACCTAAATCCTCAGAGCTCATGGCGCCCTACTGAAGCTTTGGATATGTCCAAAGTTAGCATCAAATTATAATATTTATTTTATAGTTATTATTAGGTAAATGGAAATATCATAAAAGCTTAAATTTATATTACTATTCAGTCATTTTATCCTAGTCTTTCCTACTTACTGAAATATAGTACCCAACATGCAATTCAATGGTCAACTGTGATCATTTGGAGCCCCCCAAAAGTTACACACTTCTGAAAAACTACATAAGGAAGCATGCTTAATTTTCTTTTAAATACTGCTTTCTTTTTCTAAACAGAGCATCTTTGTCAAAACTGTGTTTGAATTTATTCTAGTTTTAGAGCTGATCTGAAATTCCAGTAGCACAAAGTGCTACAGCCTGGCTTATTTTATATGGTGTTCAAACTGGTTCTATGAATGTTAAGGATACATTAAGAATAAAACTGTATATTAAGTTTAAGGACAAGACTACGTATTTCATTTTAAGACTCAGATATTGTTTGATGCTACCACTGGGTTTAAACAATACAGCATCTGTTATTTTCATCTAAATCACTTCTGTTTGGCTGAATTATATCAAGTCAGTTTTTACTATTTGATTTTAAAAATGTGCCATAAAAGTAATAATATACATAATTGAGATAGGTTTTACCTGTATTCACAGGGGACTGAAAAGTAGTTGATAAGGTGTCTCCTACATTTCTCTTAGACTCCAACATTTGTCTTACTGTGCCAGAATTTCTACAGAACAAAGATTTATGTTAGCTGTATCAAGTAGAGGAGGTATAGCAGGAAGTCCAAAAGAAAATTATTTTTAAATTTAAATAATTTAATATTACTCAATTTTTCTAAATCATTCACAACATCATTGAATTCTGCACACCTACTGTATATGCAATACAAAGCCTTATTTTTTTAAAAAAAAATAACGTATTTCTCAGTTTAAAACAAGCAATCTCTGGCCTTCATATTTTGTGTGATGCTAACTGCCATTATTTCTCAACGACAAAGGCATACAGGAGTTGAAAACTACAGGCTGCTCACTTTTGCCCTAAGAATTCCCCAAGCCTAGTCATGCTTTTCATCACTAGAAGGGATTAACATATATTTGGGTAACAGAAAAAAAGCGCACATTTATAAATAAAATGTGAAATATAGTTGCCATCAAAATATATTGTACTTTTCTGCAGAAGTTATCTTTGTAACTAAATTTCCAAAAAGTATAATAACTAGGGAGTTGCAGCTTACCGAAATGTCACACTATTGACACTGCCTGTATCACTCACTGCTTTTCCTGGGGAATGGGCTGTGTTTTGTAGAGTCTACAAAGTGACACAAACCAATGTGAGATTTGCAACTTACATTTTGTACTTCATAAATGATTGTTCTATTTTAGGCACACTTCTCTTTCAGAAAATCTCAAGTTCTGCTTAATAAGTACTATATTATATTTCATAATACAATATAAATATATTTTCTCCCTTGAAGCCTCTGACACACTAAATGAACTGACATATCTAAACTATCAAAAGAATCCTGCTACTTGATAATGTATTAATGTAGCAATAGTAAATATCTATCAGGGATTATCAAGGTAAGGTGTTTAGAGTTCCCATTCTTATTTCAAAAGTTAAGATATTTAAGCATCTTTTTGGAACTCATTTTTCCCTAGCTCATAAATATGAAGATATGTTAGAATTATGAATGCTCTTCTTTCTTCAAATAAGTTTGTAGTACAATTAATTCTGAAAGATACATAGAAACATAGAAATATCCAATTGACCTCTATGGTCTAATGCAGGTGTATCCATCATTTTGGCTTGCCTGGGCTGTATTGATTGAAGAGGAATGATTTTGGGCCACATATAAAATACCGTATTTTTGGAGTATAAGACGCACCGAAGTATAAGACGCACCTTAGTTTTGGGGGAGGAAAACAAGGAAAAAAGGCCTCTGCCTCCCAGCAATTTGCCAAACAGCAAACATCAAACAGCACAGATGATATACACTGTTTGCTGTGTATTTCTGTGCATGTGTGCTTGACCCATAGAAATAGCAAAGAATTGGAGAAATGTACATTATGGCAGTATATTAATCCCAGAAAGTTTTCTTAAATGTAATCACACTAACTCCTCCCAATTATTTAAATAGATCTACTCCAAACATGACTAAGTCAGGGTTTAATTTAGCTGCCTTATTTTAATACTAATACTTAATACTAAAACAGGACATTTCAGATTATACTTTTACAGATCTTTAAAATTGATGTGGCTTTCTGGAAGGCTTTCTGCTATTTAAAAGAAGATACAATAGCACTGGGCCTCTTCAGAGCAAGCATTTATTTTAAAAAGCTTCTTCATTTTGTTAAGTTGTCTAGAACAATAATAAAGCAGTCTTTAAAAAATAAGTCTTATAATTTGAACACTCTACAAATATTTAAAAAAATAACATATTAACAGAATCTGCCTCTACCTAGGATAGAACTCACAACCTACTGACTGTGAGGCAAGAGCTCTACGTCTAGGCTACAGTAACTGTAGCTTACCTTCTTGCAATTTCAGCAGTGTAACATTGCCAGCAGTTTATCTCCCAGCATTTTGTCTCATTACAGCCACCGTAGTTAGTTTCATTTTACCACGGTGGCTTGCAAGCCTGTCAGCTGTAGGTCGGGAGGCAAGTAATCTCTTAGTGTGCTAATAAGGCTTTGCCCTGTTTGCTGCAAAGAGGTAAATTGCTGGCAGGCAGAGGCCAAAGGGTGGGGGTGGCTGGGTGGGGCTGCATTCGGTGTATAAAACGCACCCAAATTTTCACCCTCTTTTTGAGGGTAAAAAGATGTGTCTTATACTCCGAAAAATACGGTATATAATATAGTTAATGTATATATATGGGACTGGTCCACCCAACCCACTTTGGCAAAGCAGGCATGCTGCAGACCCCGAAAATCAAGCTATTTCAGCTGGCAAACTCCAGGTAAAGGGCCTTCTCTGCTGTGGCTCTTGTCTTTTGGAACATCTTACCCCTGAGGTGAGATTGGCTCTCATCCTTCTGATCTTCTGTAAGGACCTGAAGGCCTGGCTCTACCAGATGGCTTGGGACCCCAACAATGTAGCATCACATTGGAGGTGATTGATGAATTAAGAGGCAATCCCTCCCCCCCCCCCGTGCATCCGGCTCCCTTTCTTCCCATCTTTTAACTATAATTTTATCTTTCTAATTCCATTCTTATTGTTTTATAAATATTTATCTTTTATGGTTTGTATTGCTTTTAATGCTGTAAACTGCCGACAGTTGCTTTGAAATAAGATAGGTAGCAAATCAAACAAACAAATAAATAAATGTATAAGGCCACATTACTAGCTGGTCAGGGCTGCATGGGAACCACAGGCCAGTTTGGATATTGCCTAGGTTAATGGTTTAAAAACTAAAATTAAATTAAAATAACTTGTTTGAATGTAATTTTGCAGCCATAGCTTAGTTTTAATCAAGAATAAATTTTAGGGGTGGAATGTTTAATCCTTTAATTTTCTTCTACAAAATTCAGTAGATAAGAGGAATTATAGTGTACTAGCTAAATATTGTGGGTATTAACAAGTGATCACACTAATCTGTCAGTTACAGCTAAACATTCAATGAAAACTTCACTATGGCATTGATCTTACTCCAACTGGGAAACCCCAAGATATTTTTTTATCATTTCAGTTTAGAAATACAAGTCCACACATTTATGTGTATTATCCAATAACTTCTCCAAGTTAAAACATAAATTTGTAATTATACAAAAGAATGCATCTGATTCTATTGTTGTATTTTAGCTAAAAACATGCATGAATAAGGTACTGGTATACTAAAATTTGCATTGTTACTAATAATAGTTTTGAACTTAATAGTCAATCAACAATATAATAAAAAGTTCTGTTCTTACTTCTGGTTTTTTCATTGAGTCCTCTCTAGCTGCTCCAAAACGTTTTGTCAATCTTGCAATTTTAGCCTCAAAATGAGAAAAATGAAATAAAAATGAAATATGGTTTCAATAAATTAATGATATAGTTCAGTTTTATAATGTTGGTTTCATCAAGAAAAATCAGTAGTTTTGTTTTTTTTAAAAATGTGGTTTTACTTCTACTTCACAAGAAAGTCATGCTACAATGAGGAGAGGCATTAGTCATAACACTGCTCCATCTAGCTATTCCCTGCCTAGCAATTTTATTAGCCAGAATGGAAAAGGAGGAGACTGTATTTGCTCTGAATGAACAAATACAGGTAGTCCCGTATATTTGTTGGAGCATGCCCATTAAAGCCTTAATGTTAAGTGAATCATGTTAAATGAATGAGCCCCATCCCTGCTCTCCCCAAAGCATTTGTTAATCAAATGCATGGATCGTTAAGTGCGCATGGGGTGCCTCAAGAGTGAGGAAGACTGTACAGGAACAAGACCATCTGCCTTCAGCCTCCCAAGACCTCCACCCACCGAGATATCTCATGCTCCTCTTCCTACCTCTTGGGGTCCCCATAGCTGCTTGGACCTTCTCTGCACCAACCCTGTACAACCGACTGCTCACTAATCGTTCGAAGAGCTCCAGATGTCAGGGTAGAAAAGGAGAACAGGCTCGACTACTTGGAATAAAAATGATCATATTTTTCTCAGATGATGAAGCTATTTTCCTTTCGTCGCTAGATGGTAACCTTCCCAACCACCCCCACCATTAGCTCTGCTAGTCTTACAGTAGAAGAGTTAATGGTGGGAGAGGGAAAGCATACAGCCAATGGCAAACCTCTACTTCCTACAAACTGTCAGTAGAGGCTGTGACAGAGTCAGTGCAGGCGCCTCCGACATGAGTGACGTCGAGCTGGCCATGCCCACCATGGCCACGCCCCCCTGAGGTCAAACACAACCCTGATGCGGCCCTCAATGAAATTGAATTTTAAACAGTCAAGTGTTTTTTGTGATACGTTGCTGATTTTCACATTTAACTGCAGTTCCATTCAGTGCAAGGCATTTTGGATGAGAGATCTCTACTTGTTGAACAGAAAAGGAGCCCCCCCTTTCCCCCCAGCTATCCCCCAGTATCTCTTCTGAATAGCTGAGACATCATCCAAATCAAATTTGAGAGCTGAATGAAAGAGGGCTGACTGAAAAATGTCTCTGAACCTATTCAGCTATTCTAGTCTTATGTTAACAAAGTAAATAGTGGATGTGATATTATTTTTTCTTATGCAAGCAGCTAAGCATAAAATGAACAGTAGATTTAATTTTGAAACAAAGAACAAAAGCTTTGCAAATACAAATGGGGATATTTCTCTGAGGAAAATATTCTTTAATTAACAAGTGTCTTGCATTTTAATATTGAAGGAAAAATAACTCTATTAAGTCTCAGACATATAAGCATAGATACCTGTAATTCTGTAATGATGGTTTTGTGTCTCTTATTGCATTCAATTTTATCTACTCTGCGTTTCAAATCTTCTAGTGTTTTATCAAACAAAGCACATTCCATGGCACTAAATTTCTCTTCTAGAAAACGATGGATGACCTGTAAAAATATAAATGAAAAAGTAGCTAGTTAAGATTAAATTTTGTTTTAAATGTTATCTTTAAAATGTGTTTCATTTTAACATTTAAGTAAAAATGAAATAAAATTAATTTAAATTTTTATTTACTGATTGTAATTATCTATGAAAAACAAATATTGAATATATTTGCATTGATGACACATTCAGTGAATTATATTTTCAATTCAAACCCTCACTTATTAGCATTTATTTAAGTGAAGATCAGCAAACGTTTACAATATTTGGTACTATCCAAGCCTAGATAAAATTACTCTTAGTGGAAGAGTTTAGATTGCAAGATCTGCTTACTAAAGACTAGTTATTTAAAAATAGCTAAAGTGTAAGTTACCACATGGTGGTATTTTCCATTGGATTTAATAAAATTGAAATACACATCTAGATTGAAAAACATGTCCCTGAAATCAAGGAAACAAATAATTGAAATTGAACCATTCAGATGTTTCCAAAAACCATTTGAATAATATATCTTCCATAAATCTAAATGCTTTCCTTATCTTTGCTCTCTGAAGCTATGCAATTACAGACACTAAAAACGTTAACCAGGGTGAACTTTTCTTTATCATATAATCTGTTAATTAATTTCACACATGTACTAATAAAACAAGATTATGCTGCTATTTTTAATTTATATATACATCTTTTTCAATAATTTTATTAAGGATTATATTAAACAGATAAAACAGATACAAGAATCAAACACAAAAATACATTAAAAAAAAGAAAATACTTAAAGAATGCAGAAAAAAAATTGCCCACAAAAAGGAAACAAAAAGAAACTTCCTCCTTCATGGCCAGCAAGTACATTCAACATTAACAACTTATCACTGTTTCTTAAAATATAACCAAATTAAAAAAGCTTCATTCTCTACCACATCCCATTTTCTATACAGGTTTTCTTTGATTCACGACCACAATTGAGCCCAAAATTTCTGTTGCTAAGCAAAGAGTTGTTAAGTGAGTTTTGCTTCATTATACGACCTTTCTTGCCCCAATTGTTAAGTGAATCACTGCAGTTGTTAAGTTGGTAATATGATTAAGTGAATGGCTTTCCCACTGACTTTGTCAGAAGGCTGCAAAAGATGATCACATGACCCCAGGACACAGCAACCATCATAAATGTATACCAGTAGGCAAGCATCTGAATGTTGACCATGTGGCCACAGGCATACTGCAACAGTCATTTGAAAAATGGTCATAAGTCACTTTTTCAGTGCCGTTATAACTCTGAACAGTCACTAAACAAATGGCTGTAAATCAAGTGTTACCTGTAAACCTATCTCTAGATCCTCCACTCATCTTATTAATCAACAGAGATCCAGTAAAAGTTAACAGAAATACCTAATAACATAAATATATAATTCCACTATCTATTTCAAACCTAATTCCCAAATCCCTAACTTTAATAATCAAAATCTAATTCCAATTAACAATTAAAACATTACAAAAAATTAAGAACTATTAAACATTACTAGAGATAGTATCCCCTTATTTTATGTTAAAGTAATAACATAGCTATTGCAAACCAATCCATTATACCAAATTGAACTTTTTCTAAAGAAAACTATACAGTCAAAATAACCATTAAAAATAACCAGATAATAACCCATTATTTAATCATAATCGTAAGCTAACTTTTGTATTTTTTTCCTCCTCCCAGAAAACCTTAGGTTCCATACATAGAATTCTTACTTTTGTTTTCTTCTACTGTCCTTGACTCTTCTTTCAAATTCTTATTTTTATCCATGTCCATTTCTAATTCCCTTGTAATAAATTCCAGCAAATCTCTTATATTCCAATTTAAAAGGAATCACTGTTTTGATAGACTGCTTGTAATTTCTTTTCAATTTTTAAATTATCCAATTCCATGTATAAATCCAATATTTACATCTCCTTCTTGTAAGTAGTAATTCTTAAATCCATGTTAAAGTTCATTTCAGTTAAATCTAATGAAACTTGTTCAATAAGCAGCTTTTGGTTCTAATATAGAGTTCAAATAACTCAAAATATTTATTGGATTCAAATATCAAATGTTTCCTTTCAAGTTGTCATATGGTAGTCTCTAGCAATCAACCTTCAAAGTTTTGTTATCAGGATGGAATGAGATTTTCACATGTGAGAGCATCTTTTTAATTCACCTCAAAGTCTTCCTTTAAATCAATTTCATTGATTTAAACTCAGCATTTAAAAACTTTCTTGATATAATCATCCTTTTCCGGTATATTTTTAAAAATTTACAAAGCTGGAAAAATGTAATTTTCTTCCTTCTTAAACAGGTTGAACTCACCCAGTGAATGCCAAACATGCAATTATGAAGATTTTGCAATCTTTAAAAAAGTGTGTAAAAATTAATTTCCAAAGTAATTAAGATGAGCTTTGTTTGAACTTTGAATCCTTAAAAGGCTGCATTAACAAACAGCTCGGATGATGGAATCTGTGATTCTCAGTTGACCACAATTGACCATAATAACATTAGTTTCTGCCATTAACTTGCAACCCACCCGCCCAGCAGTTCAGAATTGCCTGAGGGTAACTTTAAGATCTCTCTTTAATTCAGAGAAAATATATGGCAGTCTGGATCTCATATTCAACTGCCTTTTGACCACAATGCCTCTGGCTGTGAGCGGGCATCAATTCGCTATTGTGTGAAGTGCCTCCACATGACACATTTATGAATAATTCCATAAATTTAAAAAAAAATGGCACCAAAAGATGGATATTGTCAGCCCTCTGAGATATACCACTCAAGAAGTGGATTTCATAATAAATACTGGAACACTACTTTATTGAAATAGACTATAGAAACAGAAATTTAAAAGCCTAAAAGCATTTTCCCTTTCCTATACCAAAGAGAGTTAAAGCAGGACAATCTTAAGTTTCATTCTATTCTGCTACCTTGTCTTCCTGGCCTTGAATGAAATTTTTGCTAAAAGACTTCAAGGTCAACTATATGATTCTCTATAGGAATATGTTAATTTAGGGCTCACAGAATTTGTTGGCTCAGTGTGGGTTGTGGAGGTTTGTTGTTGAATTAGGAGATCAATAGGTTTACTTGGAGTTGGAGGGCATGGTGGCAGCAGCTCTTCTCAGAACTAGCACAGCACAAAAACTTGAGAATAGCCTTCTGAAAGACCAGGAAAATGGAGTTGCCTGGTGGCCTGCAAATGAATGGGATCTGGTCAGGACCATATATGGCTGTAGGTCATGGCTGCTAACATAGCAACAGGGACAACCGCAGGTAAGAATTTATACTACTGACGCTGATCATCTTTTTGATTGTGTGGTTCTGTCTCTGAAGCACCACTGATCACTTATTGTAGATTCTTTGGTAACATGGTGGCAGCAGCAATTCAGAATTCCTTCCTCAGGTAACAATAGCAGCAGTGGTGGAAAAGTGCTTGCTCTAAACAAAATTTCAACAATGAAGTGAGAGTGCTGGTGATTAAATGAGGCCTGGTTTTGGTTTTCTGGAATACATGAAATTTACTCTTAACCAAAGGCTTTGGTTAGCCCACCCAAAACTATACCCTTCTAATCTAGAGCAGGAATTGACAATTAATTTTAATTAATTGCCTGATGAGTCCTGATGGCATAGAGGTTTGAATGCAGTATCCAGACCACAATCTGAAGTTTGATCCTGATGGGCTTGAGGTTGACACTCTCTTCCATTGTTCTGAGGTCACTAAAATGAAGACCCAGACTGTTGTGGGCAATATGTTGACATTGTAAACTGCTCAAGACAGTGGTGTAAAGCATTATGGAGCGGTATATAAGTCTAAGTGCTATTGCTATTAATTTTCCCAAGGGCCAGGGAAAAACTGGGACTGTTGTGGACGGCCACTCCACCTCTGCCACAACCTCTCACACCACCACAGGCTGGAAAGGGACAGCCAAAAAAAATGCTCAGATCTCGTGGGTAAAAAGGAAAGAATGGGTTTGTGATTCAGCCAGTAAGTTAAAGAAATATGATTTAGGGAAGAACAATGGAATGTAGCAGCATTTCCAAAATACAATTTTCTTCTTTATAAAGCATAATCCTGCCAAGCATTTATTTTCAAGATTAAGGATTTTAAAATTTTAATATACAGTAGCTGGAACAAAGAGAAAGTATTTTAAATTAAAAGGCAAATTACCTACAATGCACAAATCAAGAATGTCATATTTACCTTTTCAAGTTTCTGATGAACATCTCCTTTGGTTGTAATTTTTACTTCAAATTCGGCTTCAAAATCTCCCAGATACCGCCGGCGTTTAGAATGGATATTATCCATATCCTCTGATTTAGAACGTTTTCTTCTTGATGCCTCACCTAAAATTTATTTTGATATTTTATAGAGACTTCTTAGTTGCCCCTTTCAAGACCATGATTTTCTCAACAAAAGCAAAAAAACAACAGACCCCTCACATAATTCAGCTTCATCAAAATTTGAGAAAAAGCAATTTTAAAAAGGGTGCGATACCCCCCTTAAAAACCCAATGGGAAACAATGTTTATTTTTCTTTGTTCATAATAAATAAAAAAAATTCAATAATTCTCAACCATGAGGTGCAATGTATTAGATTAATTTTTAAAATTTATGCTTACAAAAATTAAGATAGAAATATTGAAAATAGTCGCAATTATTCCACCGCATTGAGCAAGCTGGTGGCAAGATGTGCCCTCTTTAGTTCACTAGGAACAATGTGAATATGAATCAGGCATGATGTTACTAGGCTTCTTAAAATGATAATACCCAGTAAGAAAAACTGGTAGCATCTTGCAGATGGAATAAGTCAGTGGCAGAACACCTATTTTGCATCTAGGAGAGTCTCCAAATAGGGCTGGAAAACCTACTGGAACAACTCTCTCATTTTAAGTATTTATTTGCATGTATGTATTTATTTTCATTTCATGTATTTCGCTATGACCCCAATTTATTCATTTTGTTATTTGTTGCCATGTAATTCCATTTGCTCTGAGCCATATAGCACCACCAGCTTTATGTAGGCAAGATGCACTAGTGAAAGAATACATAAAAAATTCTGAATAACCCATTCCTACTGGTGCATGCTGACCTTCCTCATTTATCAGCTGTAAGACTCAAATCCAGGAAGCCTCCACTGGCACTTGCATAACATTTGCCCAACAACTTTAAAATCAATTCCCAACAGAAAGCCAAATGGGTTGCTGAACTCCCAGATTTAGGAAGACATATAAATGACCCCACAAAAGGTTCCAGACTTTGAACTACCACATCAGCAACTGACAATCCTGAATAGGATTTGTATCTCACACGGTGTCTGCCAGGACTCTCTGAAACCTGGGCCATAGTATCCTCCCCTCAGTGTGACTGCGGGGTCCCACATCAAACTGTAGATCACATTGCGACTGGCTGTAAGCTGAGGACATATACAGGTTCAGAATCTGACTTTTTAAAAATAAACAATGCTGCACTCCAATGGTTAGATGGTCTAGACCGGTGATGGCGAACCTATGCCACACGTGCCACAGATAGCACGCGGAGCCATATCTGCCGGCACAGGAGCTATTGCTGTAGATCAACTCCAGTACTCATGCACGCACTGGGCAGCTGATTTTCGGCTGGCCGCACTCCCTTCCCTCCCAGGAGTATCCAGTGGCCCGTTTTGAGGTAAGTAAAAGGCTCACGTGGAGGTTGTGGGAGGGTGTTTCTGGCCTCCGGAGGGTCTCGGGGGGTGGGGGAGGTCGTTTTCGCGCTCCCCAGCCTCCGGGAAAGCCTCTGGAGGCTGGGGAGGGTGAAAACCGGGCCTTCTGGGTCCACCTCAAAATGTGCACTTCCGTCGTGATGCGAACCGGTAGGGAAGGTAAATGGAACCTACACCTGTTCCAGTCCCACTGGGCCCCTTCCGGCCTCCGGAGGGGGAAGGCCGTTGTCACCCTCCCCAGGCTCCTAGAAAGCTCTGGAGCCTGGGGAGAGCGAAAAATGGGCCCACCATGCCATCGCGTGCCAAAAGCGGGGAGAGCGCGGGTCACACGCACATGCGCAGAGGGCGGGGCGCATTGCATTATGGGTGTGGGCATACTCCCCGCGCGCCTCCCGCTTTTGGCATGCAACAGCAAAAAGGTTAGACATTGGTAATTGAACATAGATCTTTTTAACTTTTATATTTATTGTGTTTTACTAATCTAGATGAAATGTTAATATATGTTGGTAGTTCATGTATGATATGGTATATGCTAAATAATATTTGTTGCCGATCTTGCATCATATTTATGCATGTACAGTATTCTAGTATAAGATTTAGCATGGTCTAGGGATTCAGTAGTGATAAGGCAGCTAAATAATTTGAGAACTAAAGTGAACTTGAAAATACATTTGCTTTCCTACTAATTTTAATATTTGACACAATGAATGGCAGCTCAATCCTATGAAAAACTTTTAACACACTGATGATGTGTTTTTCTGCATTTTAAGCATATTATATGCAACCATGAAAGTTCACATAGTAGATAATTCATGTGACAGAATGGCTATCAGTAGAAGAAAATAAAAAATAGGACTACCCAAAAATAAGGTAGTGATTTTAACATAGAACCCTGATTTGAAGGTAGCAGAGGGGAAGGAAATGAGGAAGAAACAAGTGAATTCATTTAGTCATTGTTTATAATAGTGTACACAGACACACGTAAACCATTTTGAAGTATAGCCAACATACAAAAATAGTACAACATAATTCCTGCAAGCAGTATGAATTTCTTATTTTTGCTATACATACATTTTTCTGGAGGTTTCTCCTCCTCCTTGTTGGGCTCCTTTTCTTCTATGTGATTCAGTTCTTTTTTTTCCTCTCTGTCTTCTGTGAGAAAAACCAATCATTTTTTAATCTTTATAGACAAAGTCATTGTACTGCAGATTATTTATTTATAAACATATATACCAGTGATGGCTAACCTTTTTGTCATCATGTGCCAAAAGCGCATGCGTGCCAGCACCCATAATGCAATGTGCCCCCCTGCGCATGCGCACATGACCCCCCCGCATGTGTACATGACCCCCCCCATGCTATTTTGGGCCTAATAGGCCTCCCTGCTGTTACAGGTGTTATGTCTGCTTTGTATGCAGCTTTATTCCTCTTTAGCATTCATCTCCATTGTTTTGTGATGCATTTCCTGCCTCTCTAGGATTTACCTTTATTTGCTCCTGTTCCTGTTGCATATATGTATTTATATTCTTGATGGCTTGTATATCTTTTTAACTGCATTTTGATTAAAACTACTTGAAACACCTGCAGCCTCCTGGGACCAAAAATGGGCTGCGGGGGGAGGCTACTGCAACCCTATGCACGCGTCCCGCATGCACTCCGCCCCCCAATCCCGAAAATCAGCTGGCCGGCGGGAGACGCACGTGCGCATGTGTGGTGGAGATGAGCTGGGCAATGGCTCGTGTGCCTGCAGAGAGGGCTCTGTGTGCCAATTGTGGCATGCGTGCCATAGGTTCACCATCAGAGATATATACAATAAATTGAATGTCAGAAAATCTTAAGATAAAATACCTTAATGAACATTTAAAATTACCGTATCTTCTAATGCTGGATAGCTGTACAATTATTGGAAGGCAAGCCAATACTGCCTTCTGGCCCTTTTCCAATTCTGTGCCATTACAACTTGTACAATCCAAATTTCTAAGATGAGCCGTTCAAGTCACGAATTGTCTCTAATGCCATCCTGCCACTAGAGCAGGCTTCATCAAAGTGCAGGCTAGAGTGTGGGTGATCATACTCAACTGTTGGCCCAGACTATTTGTTTCCCTTTGGTCTTATCCCATTAACTATAAACTTTCAATCCACATGGAAACAGGCAATGGCAACTACAATCTCATCCCTAGTCTTCTCTCCTTCTACTCAGCATGCAATATGATCAGACCAAAGCACTCATTAAACAATATATAGCAAATACAGAGTGCCAACTGAACTTAGCCATGATCCCAACCCTTATTGCCAATGAATCTAACAGGTACTCTGCTCCCCCATGGCATACTTAACTAACCTTGAAGTTTCTAACCACTGGAGGGCCTTTACTCGGACATAATGTCATGCAGGAAAATTCCTTATCCAAAGAGACAATGCCCCTGTGACTTTGGACATACACTGGACACGTGCTTCTCCAACCCTGTACTACAGAAACATTCAAACTAGCCTCATCTCACTATTACTGCATAAATACCCAGGGTACACAGAACAATTCTACATCTCCCTGTGTGTAGCTCTTTTACCTCCATTCCACTTCCAATTCCCACCAGTTGACTTCCCTCAAAATATGGTCTTAGAAGTTTGGGCTGACTTCGGTCCTGATGACTACTCTTTTTTCTGGCACAAGCATAAATTCTATAATTTGCTGCCACAAATTCTCAGCCACAACTTCAACAATCAACTGCATGATTTCTCTGGAACTTTTGATTTTTTTTTCTCATTTTCTCCAAACCTCCCAATCTGGTTATATATGCCAATCTTTTTTTAGGCACAAACTCCTGGAGAATCCCTAGAATTCTCCTCGATAATTTTCAGATGTCTTCTCCTTAGACAACACACCGGATTTTCAGTGAATAGTCACAATATATTACCACTGGATTTTCAGTGGATAGTCACAATATATTATCATTTCACTTTTAACACTCTGGAAGTTAGCCATTTTAAAGTCTTCTATCTCATACATGTCCTATTCAGGTAACTGTTCATTGGCAGGATAAGAAAGCATACGGTGTGTATTGCATCATAGGTGTTTTTAACTATCTGCCTCATCACACTTTTCTTAAGTTGCACTTGGCCTCTTGAAACAAGATATATTACATCAACAGCATTCCCACAATCTACTAAAAATGCCACTGACAATCATTAACTTTAGCCTGGCATAATTGTTATTGAGAAATCTGTCATAGTGAGTTTAGCTTCAAAGACCAAAGGGGACCAACAACGAGCAGCCAGAGCCAGAGTCAGCTTCAGCAGTACCAACAAATAGCCAGCTCCAGCAACATTAGGAGGACTGCTGTATAAGCAGGCAAAGGAGATAGAGCAAAATAGCAAACAGCAGACATTGCTACTATCGCTCTCTGAAGATCAGGGTATGGAATTATTGCCTTCTACCAATGCAAGAGCTTGGCAGGCTTTGCTTGGCAGAGCAAAGCTGCTTTGCAAGACTGCTCATGTGAAGGAGTCTCATGCCACTAAATGAACTACACTGGGGGTTCCTCTATTAAATAAGCAGCACTGGAGCAACAAGCACAAGCTATATCAATTGACAAGAACTGCCCATTTATTCCCTGTGAATGGGCCTTGACTCATGAACCTCGCAACCTAACTTGGAACCTGGATTGGCTGACAAATTTGCTATAAGCTCTGATCCTTGGACTCCACTTGACTCTGCTCCTACATTCCGCTTTGATGTGGAATTCTTGTAAACCAAACTTGCTGAACTTGTCTCTATAATGCAAGTCCGTGTGTTTGCCAGCCTTGTTTAGTAAAGAGAACAAAACCACCTCTTCATGTACTTGTGTGTACTTGGCCTGGGACAGTACATCCATGCTGATTTCTAGCAATAACCACACTGCCTTCAAAATGCTTACAGGTCAATTGTTTTATAATCTAGCATATTCCTGGGTACAGATGATAGTGTGAGAAGACAGCTCAATAATCTTCACCCGAGTTGTTCTTATCACATATTGATCTTATTCTTAAAATTCATGTTTACCTTCAATGAGCATGAACAAGAAAAAGGCTACCTGACTGGACAATACAAGTTTGCTGATTGAAAATGATGGCTGGGTTTGGCAGCACAAAGGCTGCTAGGTTTAGTTTTAGTGGACAGAGAAAGAAAACTGCTAAAGATGTTGTGTTGGTTGACAGAGGCAAAGGTCTTGAAGATTCTGATCTGTTCCTGAGTAAGTGAAGAATCCCAGGAAAAATGATTGAAGATAAAGAGCAGGAAGTTTATATGGGATGGTTCCAGTGGACAGTTCAACTGTCAGGCCAGCTGGTGGGGCTCAGAAGGAGCACTCCAGACAGCTTAATTGGCATACAGGTAAGAAGTCCAGACTGCCTTGGCCAGTAGGAGAAACTGGATATGTGTAGCAGGGGACTCTGGCTGACAGTCATTAGCCTACGGTGGGGATCTAGAGAGATATCAGCCAATAAACTGTTTGAAGGTGAATGAAATTGACAAAAAGGGTATAGTTCTGCAAGTTACAATTGCCAATAATAGCTGATTTTGCCAAGAGGAATATGTCAAAACCAAATAACTTTATAATTACTAAATCAAAAGACTGGAACACTATCCTGCAGCTAAAAGGCTACAGTTGAGGGGAAACTCAACTGAAATAGCAGTAAAGAACTCCACTTGGACCCAGCCAGAAGCTTCAGTTGGAGGGCAACAAATCATCCAGCAAGACAGAACTGTAGCTAAAGTTAGCAGTCACCAGACCAACTTAACAACCAGTCCTATACAATACCACCTTTACAAGTTGCAGAGACAAAATCAATCTGCAGTGGCAGACTAGTTTGCTCTCCAACTCTCCAACACCAATCAGCCACTTAGAGCTACTGTATGGGAGACAGCTTTGGTATGTGCTAGATATAGTAAAGAAGGGTTGAACTAAAAAAGCAGAGGGTCCAAAGAAGGTGAAGAGGGCTACGTTGCTAAAGCTAAGACAAATAGCACAACAACAGTTTGGCTGTCCCCAAGCCGTGCACCCCTGCAATTGTGGAAGCTGCGCCAGCCTTGTCTTTCGCCTGGGCCCCCCAGGTGAAAGGCAATCACAGAAGCCGTGCTTCTGCCTGCCACCCGATTGGCTGGGGACTATTTGTCCCATGCAGCCGAAGGCCCATGTCAAACACTTTCTGGGTGAATGGGTAGGGACGAAGGGCCAGAGGCCCATTAGCCATTAAGAATGGCTGGGGGAGGGCCAGCGGAGATGGAAAGCTGGCTGTTAATGTGCTGAGGCGGGTGGCTGGGGGCGAAGGAGGCGCAGCCAAAGGTCCATGCCTAAACATCCCATTCTGAGAAGGAGCAATGCTTTCATTTCTATTAACCAGGAATGCAAGCTACACACAAAATTGTATTCAAAGCTGTTGACAGAATGGGGCTGTAAACCACAAAGCACACTTGTACTTAAGGTGAGGGTTGAAAAGGTATTTATAGATAGTGCTTGACTTACAAGCATTCATTTAGTGACTGTTCAAAATTACAATTGCAGCACAAAAAAAGGCACTAAGCATCAGATCTGTAGAAGCAGGTATCTACCACACTCCACTCAGAGAATAGGTTGAATAAGATTGCCTACATTGAGGTTACATTGCCTACATTGAGGTTTATTCCAAAGAAACAGCTAGCATAAGCATTAAAAGATGCCAATATTGTAATATCAAATATAAGAACCAGCTCACTGCAAGAAAGAAACCAACTAATGTACAGCACAACTGCAGCTATAACTGAATAGCTGGAATGCAAAATCAACGAAGACAGAGTCATCTTCTGATCTTTGAATACAGATCCCACAGTTTCACTACTCATGAAGCATGAATATGACTACAAACTGTAAACACTCCAACAGATCTGCTTCTCTGGCTAGTTTGCTGATGCTTTGCCTTAGGTTTTTGTCTAGAAGAAGCTGAATAGCAATAGCACTTATATATCGCTTCACAGTGCTTTCCAGCCCTCTCTAAGCGGTTTAGCCTCAGCATATTGCCCCCAACAATTTTGGGTCCTCATTTTACCCACCTCGGAAGGATGGAAGGCTGAGTCAACCTTCAGCCTGGTGAGATTCAATCTGCCAAATTGCAGGCAGCCGGCTGTCAGCAGAAGTAGCCTGCAATACTGCACTCTAATCACTGCGCCACCACGGCTCTAGCATGAAGCTGTAGCAATCATGAAGAAATAGTTGTAGTCCAGGCTACCAGTAATATTTCATGTGCTCATTTCAACACACTGTCCATTCTTCCTTCAACAATACTTCTATCTCCTCTCCTTTAAAGATAATTAATTTGGACAATATGGCTCTTCCTATTTCATTAATACTAGAAGTATTGGTAACCATTACTTGATCTTTCTGAGTGGAAAGTACATTAGAGTTCACTAATGTAAGGGATGTTATCACTTGGCCAGCTCCATCTGCTCAATTATTTCAATTAAGACATCCAGAAGGGAACACCGAGATCCATGGCACTCCCTGTAGGAAGTATCCTTGTAATTCTTTCAGAGACAATAGCCGTTGGGTTGCTAGGATACAATTCCCAGTAGAGTGATTTGTTGACTTACGAAGCATGTCTGGGAATGAGTCAGCATTAAACTCTTAAAGGGAGGAAAGGTTTGCATGATGTTTTCGTCCAAAAACTGGTCCACTCTTGGTCTAAACTCAATGAGGAAGTGACTCAGACTGTGTATCTCATGACTCTCTTTTCAGTATCCCAAAACGAATATTGAAATATCTTCGTTACTGTAGATATTTAGGGCTAAGAACCATCTTTCTATTTGTAGTACTTTCAGGATAGTTGTCACCTTCTTTCCCAAATTATTTTCTTGTATCCCTTGAATGTCTTGAATCTCTTTTTGCTCTGGAACATGTCAAGGTGGAGGATGGAAGAGAGTGATTTACTGCCCTCTCTTACTGATTGTCTGGAGCAACCTATTTAAACTTGCATGTGACTTTGTTCTGAAAATTTTCTTATTAGAGGCATATTTGCTGGAGCTCCCATGAGTGTTTGGGCATAATTTCAGTTTTCTGCTGCCATTCTGGCAAGAGAAGAAAAGGTGATCCATGCGGTTTGTGGCCTGGAGAGGTTGGTTGCTACTGTACCCTCTTTGCTGGATCTGGCTGCCCATTGTTTGTGCTGTCTGATACATTGGCTGGTTGTTGGACAGTCACTGACAGTTACTGTTGTTGGTACCATGCCTTGTCTGATGTAGGAAGAACTGTTCTAAGTGATCCTCAGTTCTAATATATTACACATAGACTTTGTCATGCCCCCGTCGGAGCCTGAATCTGCGGGGGAAGATGAGCTGGAACTGGAACTGACAGAGATCGAGGGGGCGGCTTCGTTGGCTTAGGAGGAAAATGGGGAGGAGCAAGGCCAGTCAGGCCAGGGCCTTTCAGGACTAGGACAGCTTGTAGGCAGGGAGGAATGGGGGCAGGATGACCAAGAGAGGCTAAGCAGTGAACATGAGAGGCAGAGCTCAGGCGATGAGCAAGGACCACCCCCTCCTGATCCTTGAGCATGAAGAGTGGAGATAAGGCGAGAACAGCGCAGACTGAGCTAGCTACTCGGGAGTGCCCGCCCCTCTTCACAAGGCACACCTGGGGACTGAGACTTAAGGAGACGCTGTGGAGAGGGGAATTTGTCGGGAACAAACGCTGAATTCCTGGAGTGTTTGGTGTCGATGTTTGAACTTTCCTTGCATTCTTTTTGGATTTCTAGATTACTTGTCGTGCCCTCTTGCTTCCTGGACTCTTCAACTTGCCCTGCTGGATTTCTTCCTGTGCAGCCATGGAATTCAGAGTTTGCTGGACTATTTGCAGCCAGAGGCTGCTTGAGGTGTGTGTGTGATCACTTTGCTCTGGGACTTGCCAGAAACGTGGGAGCATTTGGGGAAATTTGAAGCAATAAAGGGGCGGTTTGAACTGCCAGCTGCCTATGTAATCTCTGTGCCGTGCCCCGGGTCATCACAGATTTGTTGCTGGATTTCTTCATTCTGTTACTTTGCACAGTCATACATGGAGCCTGTCACTTTTATGCTTGGTCTGACCCTTGTGAAAAGCAAATCAGGCTGTTTCATCCTCTGCTTAGCTGTGTTCTTTGGTCTCTTATTTATTTGGCAATTAAGTCACACAGTTGCTGAAATGAGTCACTTTTGCTTGCTGCTTAATTCTTTTTCTTCAGCTATCCAACTGGAGTTCGTGGAAAAGACATTGCTCCCTCATATTATTTAGAAGAGGTGGAATTAACCCATTTCTAGTCTCCAATTTCAATGTTGCAACATTTGAGTGTTTTGATTTAATTTGAGCATTCTTGGTAAATTATGTACTCTATAGTTTAACAGTCTTACCTAAGCTGACAGAGATATGCTGAAGAGTATGGCCTTGGGAGACTAAAACTCTCAAGTTAAGACCACCTTAACAAGAACAAGTTTTTTATAATCACCATGACAATTGTAGGGCCAGATGATGTACCAATTTAGCTGCACACTAAGAAAATCAGAAACCTTCCTCTACAGCTTCTCAACCAAAACTTAAAGGTAAATGATTTGGGAGAGTACTTCTAAAATAAAATCCTGTCTAGAGACCATTCTCCCTAGGGGCTTTTTTAATTACTTTCGTTTTTTAATTTTAATTTTTGAATTTACACTATGTATTTCTGTTTATTCCAATACTTGAGGGAGATGAATACAATTATAATCAATTATATATAATTATAATTAAAACAATTAAAAACTTAGCAAAATGTATTTATTCATTTTATCAGTTTTTTTAAATACTGTAAGAGTGTAAGTTAAATGCATCTCCTCAGAGTGGATTCCATTAACGGTTTAAGCCAGTCCTTTAAAATATAGTTTGTTTGGCTTTTCATTATATTTTTATTACAATTAGTCCTTCACTTACGACTGGTCATTTACAAACCATTCAGTTAGGACAATCTGAAAAAAAGTTATTCATGACCCATCCTCAAAGTTATGACTGCCACATTAGACCCACCTCATGTGAACTCATTTCAGGTACTTGGCAACCAGCTCACATTCATGCCGGGCTGCAGCATCCCAGTAAAGTGATTATATTTTGCAAATTTTTTTTGCCATTTTCTGGAAAAAATATGTATTAGATAATCCAGATTCAGACTTCTAACCATGCAATTCACTTAAAAACTACAATTCCCATAGCAACCATTATAAAAACAACCTTAAAATTGAGTCTGGTCACATGATAACTCAACTTAGGGCCAGAAATTTAGGCTCAATTAAGGTTGTAAATCGAGGATTACCTGTACAAACTGCTCTCAGAATATTTACACTGAAGAAATTGACCAATAAACAAGTCACAACTAACAAGAATCCATATATGCAAGGTAATATTGCAGCAAATGTATAATCCGAATGGAATCATATTTGGCATGGTTCCTATATATCAAGATGGTAGTGTAATCCGAGGTCCCAATTACAGTACTTACTTCAGGCTGGAATCTTACCTATAGTTTTACCTAGAAAATGGGTAAGTCGCCACAATAATTGATGGTATGATAAAATCAAGATAAGCTATTTTATATTAGTAAATATAAATATAGTTAGTAAATTACCAATCTCTCAAACAAGATCAGCTAGTATGTATATGGGCACAATATAAAGTATTATATTATTATTTTAAAGTTCAGTTAAAAGTATAAGCACTCAGGTTAAGGAAATATAAATATTTAAAAAATCAAACAAATTGAACGACAAAATAAATATCAAAAAGAGCATGTCTAAACATGAGGGAGAATCTTAGATCATTATTTGTAGATTTATATTTCACCTTTCATTTAGTAGCTCAAGGTGATATACATAATACTGCATACAACAGCAGCTCTTTGATATATATTGGGCTATGAGTGATAGGCACAAGGTCACTCATGAACCTCTGTGGCTGAGGGGGGGGATCAGAATCTGGGTTTCCCCGCTTCAAGTCCAACACTTTAACCACTACACTATACTTCCCCAATCCTTAAAGGCCATCTTTTCTAGTTACAACTTTCAGATGGGTTTCTCAAGCTATAATTCTCATTGTTTGAAGAAAACACAGATGGCATTACATTACAATTAATGAAGCCAAGCAAAATAGGCAAAATTGCTTAGCAGTTCCATTTCTATTAGTGTGTGGATAATTCTAACCGAATAGAACTTATTTGTTTACATAGATCCACCTATATATGATCTTCATTGTCATCCTCAGTGCAATTGTCTACTGTATGCAGGATCCAATGAGTTGGTCACCAGGATCAGAGGTTTAGCCTTCCAAGCTTTCGGACTTGTTCTGGAGCCCATCCTCAGGGAACTTCTCTCTCTAGAATGTGTGCACTATGCATAGTATTTATGTGGTGCCTGGTTGTGTGTGGCTTTTAGTTGTTAATGGCGGTGTTGATGGCTGGTTATTAAGTCATTGGTTGTTGTTTCCTTGTGCTGCTGTGCTGTTGGCTCCTAAGTAATAAATAAGCTGGTGGTGAATCTGTACTCGTTGACTGACACGGGATCCGTTTCTCAGGCTTCAATCATTTCCCTGGCTATTTTCGTCCTGCTCAGCCAAACAATTTTAGTAGCTGTGAAATTGAATGCATGTCCTTGTTCACTGCAAAGTGAGGCTACCAATGATTTCGGGTCTTTTCATCTCTGGAAGTTATGTCTATAGTTTTAAAAAGAAGCTTGATCATTCAGGAAGTGATTTAGGTGAATAAAAATAAGTATGCTGCAATAAGAAGTAACTGACAAAATAAAATGCTGTTTTCAATTCTCATTCATGTAAAGTTGAAAACGCTCACTTCATTGACATGGTTTAGTGACTTCCAGCCAAGATCCACACAACAAAACAGATGCTATACAGAAACTGCTAATGTTGCACAAGTTGTCAGTTGTGAGATTCTGTTCCTGAAGTTAGTTCACGGGAGCAATTGGGATTGTTGCTATGGGTATTCCTGAAATTAGTTCACGGGAGCAATTGGGATTGTTGCTATGGTACCAGCTTCCCTGCTACCAGCAACTTCCCTGCCTGAGCTGCTGGAGGCTATTTCAGGGCTGTCTGTAGAATTCCCCTGACTTATGATTCTAGGTAAAGGTTTCCCGATCCAGTCGTATTTGACTCTAGGGAGCAGTGCTCATCTCCTTTTTTTCAGCTGAGGGAGTCAGCATTATTCAAAGACACTTTTGTGGTAATATGGCCAGCATGCCTATATGCTGAAGTGTACAGAACGCGGTTACCTTCCCACTGAAGTGGTATCTATTTATCTATTTTCATTCACATGCTTTCGAACTGCTAGGTGACAGGAGCTGGGGCAAGTAATGGGAGCTCATCCTGTTGCATGGCACTTGGTTCTTGAACCTGGCTGACATCTTTCCAGCCAACAAGCCCACCAGCATCTTAGTCACTGGACCATTGCTTTTTCTCATCGCACATCCCTTATGATTCTGGGGGACCTCAATTTTCCACCCCTAGGACAGGCCTCCAAAGTGGCTTAGGAGTTCATTGTCTCCATGACAGCCTTGCGCCTCTCCCAGGTTATTCTTGGCTTGACTCAGGACGGTGATCTCATCTAGGACTTGTAGCCCCCACCTCATTGTGGAGGAACAGGAGATGAGTAGTATTCTGAAGGCTGTGGATCCCAGAAAGGCTGCCGGTCCTGATGGTATCTCTGCCCAAGTGCTTAAAGACTGTGCTGATCAGTTGGCTGGAGTCTTTACCAGAATCTTCAATCGGTCTTTATCCCAGTCCACTATTCCATCTTGTTTGAAGGCTTCCACCATTGTTCCACTGCCAAAGAAGTTCCCTATCAATAACCTCAATGATTACAGACCAGTGGCACTCACTCCTATGCTTTGAGAAATTGATTTGCCGGCACATCATTTCTGGTCTTCCGCATACATTTGATAAACACGAGTTTGCATACAGAAGAAATAGATCTACAGAGGACGCTATAGCCATCACTCTTCCCACTGCTGACTCATTTGGAACAGCGTGTGTGTGTGTGTGTGTGTGTGCGAGGATGCTTTTTGTAGATTTTAGCTCTGCATTTAATACAATAATTCCACATAGACTAGTGTCTAAACTTATGGATCTTGGGCTTTCTTATTCAATCTGCCTTTGGATTATGGATTTCCTGCCTGGCTGCTCTCAGAAGGTCAGATTAGGTAATCATACCTCTTCAGCCCTTATTCTTAACACTGGTACACCACAGGGTTGCGTGTTGAGTCCCTTACTCTATACTCTTTATGTGCATGACTGCATTTCCACTCACGCTAGTAGTACTATTACTACATTTGCAGATGATACAACAGTGGTGGGACTCATCTCCAGGGGGGGAATGAGTCTGCCTATCGAGATGAGGTGGAACAGTTGCTTTCGTGGTGTGGAGACAATAACTTGGTCCTTAACACCAATAAGACCAAGGAGCTTATAGTGGACTATAGAAGGAATAGATCAGACATCCAGCCCTTGCTTATCAATGGAGACAGAGTGGAGCAAGTGGCCAGTTTTAAGTTTCTGGGTGTTATCATAAAAGAGGACCTGACCTGGGTCACTCACATTGCAGCACTGGTCAAAAGGGCCCAGCAGAGATTATACTACCTGAGACTTCTCAGGAAACAACTGAATGAAAAACTGCTGGTGACCTCCTGCCGCTGCACCATAGAGTGTATTTTAACTTACTGCATCTGTGTATGGTTTGCCAATTGCACAGTGGCAGATAGGACAGCACTCCAGAGGGTAAACATCATTGCCCAGAGGATCATTGGTTGCCCTCTCCCCTCTTTGGAAGAGATGTATAGCTCCCGCTGCCTTAAGAAAGTTCAAAATTCTTAAAGATCCATCTCATCCTGGGCACTCTTTTTTTGAACTATTACCATCTGGCAGATGGTAGAGCAGTGGTTCCCAACCTGTGGTATGTGTACCACTAGTGGTACGCAAGGGCCTTCCAGGTGGTACGCGAACACTTTCGGGGTCATGAACGATTTTTAGTTAGTTATTTTTTACTTCACAAAAATGTTTACTGCCTAACACAAGATAATCTGGCAACGATTTGCAACTGTTGCCACACGCCACCCACCTGGTCCCAGCGGCCCAAGAATCCAGTTGCTGGATGCGCGGGGCCAAAAAAGGAACGGTACAATTATGGAAATAAAATGATATCTGATCGAATTTAGTTTTCTGGAACCAGGTGGTACGCGGCGACTGTACGGGACCTCCAAGTGGTACTCGATCACAAAAAGGTTGGGAACCACTGTGGTAGAGGATAATAAAAACAAGGATAAATAGGCTGAAAAACAGCTTCTATCTCAGGGCAATAACCATATTGAATTCTACGATATAGTGCAATATCAGGCTTTCAATTTCAATTAAACAGAATTTAAAGGATGTATGTTTGTGTTTTTATTTTTATAGTTATAATGTACATTGAAGAAGGCATTTAATTTCGTTGTACCATGTGCAATGACAATAAACTAGAGCAGTGGCAATGAGATGCAGGGGGTTCTTTAACCCCTCTGTCATGGTCAGATAACATCCTGTGAGTGAGGTTCTCTTGCACTATATCCCTCTTCAGGGAGGCTGAATCAATTCTAACCCAGTGAACCCATTAGTCCACACCTGGCAACTGATGGTCCCAAATGGATTTCAAAGGGAGCTGAGGAAAATACCTGCCACTACATGGTCCTGCTGAGGTCCTACTGGTTGCCTGGAGTAGGGAGTTTGCTGCAGCCCTAAACAGGATCGCTCTTATGTAGCCTCTCTGGCCCCACCTCTCATATTACTCCCTATGGTTCACAAAGGAGCTGAGAGTTAAAAAGGGTTAAGAGCTGCCTGAAGCACTGCTGGAGGAAAACGAAGAACGAACTTGACCAAACATGAGCTAAAATTGCTATTAAGGTTTACCTCATGGCAATAAGAGTGGCAAAGCATCGATAACTTTCTGCTCTTATTACATCCATAGAATGCTGCCCAGCAGCCATGCTTAGGATCACTAGAACCCTCCTTGGAAAGGATGCTCCAGAGATCCATCTCCAGAGCCATGTGGAGGAATTTCTGAGGCATTAGTGGATAAAATCACTTGGATTTGTTCAGAGCTGATACCAAGAGTGGTGCAAGTCCTATGGAGATGCCAAAGGAACAGACATACCCAGCTTTATGGGAATTATTCAACCTGAGGAAGTGGATGGCTGGTTAAGGCTACCCAGTGGGTGTCATGTGGATGGGTCCAAGCAATGGTGACTTCATCCCTTGTTGGAGGGAGTGTTTCCGACCCCTTTTAAAGAGTCACTGCTGTGCCCCCTAGATCAAGAAGCCATCGCCGGACTCCACCATGCTGGACAATTTTTGTGTAATCTTTAACTTTCCTTTTTTAGGAAAAGTGGTTGAGAAGGTGGTATGACCTCAGAGGGTCCTGGAGAAAAAATATTATCTGGACTATTTTCAATCAGATTTCAGGCCCTGATATGGGGCTGAAACTGCATTGATTGCACTTATGGATGATATCTGGTAGCAGTGGGAGGGAGGTTGTGCATCCATCTTTGCTCTCCTTGCTTGACTTGTTCTGCCCCAGCTACGGCCCACAAAGAACACAGCACACATAAATTCTGTCCAAACCTTCGTTTACTAAATTAAAGACTACTAATGAGCTTTCTTAGTAGTCGGCAAACACAAATACAGTGTAAAGCAGTCTTTTCTGAACATCGGCTGTTAATTCAACTTCATTAACAGCCAGCACGAGTCCATGAAATAATAAATCAAGTCTGAGCAAACAGTCTTGGAGATAACACCACGCTTACTATGGCAAAATGCCCAGAAGGAATTTGCAGGAAGAATGCCGAGAGAACAAGAGCCAAGCAGACGTTTCTGAATTCAAGACACGAAGGCATACGAACGAACGTTGTTTCCTGCAAATTGCTGCCTGAGTCATCATCCCTTAAATAGGCTAGGGAAGTGGCCAAGTAGCCCCAACCCTACTCCCGAGACCTCCTCCTGAGGAACCATTCTTGCCTTTTGGCAGCTCTGTGTGCCCGTGCATTAAAAATAGGCTCCTCCTCTTCTTCCTCGTCACTGATGGGAGGTTCTGGAGGCCCTGCCTGAATCTCCGCCTCTGGCACCGAGTCCTCTCCAGCCTCCTCACTGTCCGACTCGGGTGCCAGTTGCACAGGCCGCTGGCACAATTCATTAGCCTCTTCTCTGGCGGATCCGCTACCAGCTGCACAGGTTGCTGGCGGGCCACAACACGACTATGGCATCCTTTAGGGATGACTTTTGGGGGGGTACTGGTTCACCTCTTTCTTCAGGGGCTAATTCCAATTGGTGTTAATAGAGAGTGAGAGGTCCAGTTCATGGCCCCTTTGTGGAGTGCAGCAGGGCTCGGTGCTCTCTCCACACCTTTTTAACAGCTACATGAAACCACTGGGTGAGATCATCCATCACCGTAGGATGAGGTATCACCAATATGCTGGTGATATCAGGATACAGATCTCTGTCCTAGGTGAAGTGAGTGATGTAATGGTTGTCTTTTCGCAGTGCCTGGAGGATATGGGGGTCTGAATGGCAAGCAACAGACTTCAACTGAACCCTGTTAAGATGGAGTGGTTGTGGATGGGTGCCCTTGTATTGAGTTTTCATCTTGGGTCTTGGATGCGGTTGCACTACTGGTTACAGACCTGGTGTATAACCTTGGGGACCTCTTAAACTCACAGGACCAGTACCTTTGCCAAACTCCACATTGTGCACCAGTTATACCCTTTCCTGGACAGGGAGGCTCTCTGCTCAGTTACTCATGCCTTGGTGGATCTCCTGATTGGACTATTGTAACTTGCTCTACATGGAGATATAGAGCCCCATTTTTTTCATTCCGTCTTTTCACTTTCATTACTAGAATTAATAGATTTTCATTTCTATCTATCAAAGTACTATCATTAGCATAGTGCCGGTTATATTTCTTCTTCCAATTTTAAGCCCTTGCTCATTATTTTCTAATCCAACTTCCTTCAATAGGTATGCCACGTATAGGTTGAATAAATAGAATATGCAGCAGTGTGAGCAGCATGGTGGCCTAGTGGTGAAGACACTCATCTCTCACTTGGAAGGTTGAAAGTTCAATCCTAGATAGTGGCAAATGTTTCTCCCTTGGGGTGCAAAGAAAAAATATCTGCTGCAAAAAAAAGGTGTCAAAAAGGGCATCTGCACCATGTGCCATGTAGCTGCTCTAAGAACCTTACATCTAAGAATCAGAATATAAATTATTCAAATAGATAATAATCTGAACAGGAAACAATATTTAAAGAAGCAGTGATCAGCATTATTAAAGTAAAAATTTGATTTTAAAATGTATTTTCATTTATATTTTGGGCCACAGTTTTTTTAAAATCTAGTATGACTTTTCAGAGTTAAGGTTTGATATTTATTTATTCTATTGTTCTATAATTTAAATCAAATTTTATTTAAATTTTAAATAATACAATGCACATCTCCAATAGGGTCAAAGGCACTATATACCAGTAAATGTTAAGTAAAATAGAATTATCAATTTAAGCAATTTATTTAGATTAGAATTACTCAAACAATGGTTTTCTAAGTCTCTCAGACATATATGAAATACTGATCAACTAATTCTTTTCTGTTACCTTGAAGAATTTTGGAAATTATTCTGTAGTGATTTGAGTACTATTTAATCAGATAGCTCCAGAAGGTGGTGCTGTATTATTTTTTGACAAAAAATTTCTTCAGAATTCAATCCTTCTCAACAGAATTTAATGCTTACAAATGACACCAGTATAACAAAGGTTTTTTGAGGAACACTTCAACCCTGATATTTTATTTTCAATTAAGTTACTTTCCAACCCTCACAAACAAAACCGGTTTTTTTTGGGGGGGGGGGAAACATTAGCAATTTTTATTACAAACAGAATATCACCACTGAGAATCAAATTTCAATATCAAAACAGATTGATAAGCAAAGTAGAAAAATAAGTAAAAATTGAGCCAGTTAATATCAACTGATTACAAATATTCTACTAATGCAGTTTGATCTTATACACAGCAACAAAATTAAATCTAGTCTGAATATAGTACTATAAATGTAAAAGTAAAATTCAATAACCACAAGTAGGTATCAACAGCATGAGTCAAATGCCTCTAGAATAATTTTTGCTGCATTTTCTGTAGATATGGTTTATTTGATTTGATTTGGTATTCTACGGTTGCTGGGAGTTGGGTGGCACATGAATTTAAAAAAATATTATTATGGTTGGTCGCAGTCAGCAAGATGTTTAAACTCGATTTGGCATATTTTTATCCATCTATCGAATCCTTCCCAAGGATCTGGGATAGGCAGATGTTGTTGTTTGATGGTTATTACTGAAAAGTAGGTTTTGAAGGATTGATTAGTATGGTTATTGTACAGTAGTATTCTTACATTTAATTTTTAAACAGCAACATGATGTTGATATTGTGACTTAGAAACATTGGATACAATTAATGTTTGTTCTACATTTAATATAACTAATTTATCATTTCACAGATAAGACAATTATTTTACTGCATTTAAGTTCCAATATTGAGTTGTTTCGAACGATCATTTAAAATGGAGGGGGGGAAAACATGCCACTCACCTGGAGAGTTTTCATGGTTTGGCATTAATACTACAGCTTCTTTTTCACAACAAACTTCTTCTTCATCAGAAAGAACCAAGAAAGCTTCTTTGGGCAAACTTTCATTGTTTTCATGTTTAGATGGAGAATTTAAAGAATTTGCTACCTTTTCTTCTGAACATAAGCTAGGAGTCTCTACAGGAAGCAAGATGGGTTGAGAGAAACAATTTAATGCATTTGCTGGGGCCAGCTTTTCTAAAATTGGAATAATTTCATCTGTTTCCATTCTAGCTGCATTTCCCAACATATTCTCAGTTGGTGGTTCTTCTACAGTTTTTTGAGCCATAGTCTCTACAACTTCTGCAGATTTGATTTCATTCTTTGAACCTGTATTCAAACTACTAGATATTGCTTTCTCATCAACGTTCTCTTTTACAATAGCTTCCTCTGCGTTATTTTTTTCCTCCATAGACAGTTCAGGAGTAATAGCCAACTCATTTGTTTCTGCTGGCTCTACCATTTGGTCATTAATGTTACTTTCTTCTTCAGTATGACTTGATGAGGATTTCTGATCCAAAGTATCAGGTACACAAAGATCTTTACAATTCAGCTCCTCTTTTATAGTGATCTGTTCCTGGATGTCATTATCTTTATTACATTCAAGTACTTGACTTTCAGATCCAGGGCTCAAAGGTGGGCTACTATTTTCATGATGTTGCTCAGAAACAATGTTTTCAGGAGATTCTGGAGTTTCAAATTTTGCTGTTAAGTCACCATGCTGGTTGTCCTTGTTCTCTGGACTTTTGACATCAGTAATTTTATCAGATTCTACTTTCTTGTCTTCAGGATCAAGACATACATCTTCTAGGCCATTCACCTCTCTTTCCTCAGAATTTAAGTCAGAATTTAATAAAGGAGAACTGGTATCTGAATCCCCATTTTCATGTTTTCCATTTAAGAGTTTCAGATCAGCAGTCTTCAAAAAATCTTCTTTTACTTTATATACACTTTCAAGTTGTTGTCTGTCACTTGCTCGCATGGTTTTACGGGCCTTAAAAACTTTTTTTTGAGGTTCTTCACTGTTTTCCATCTTGATTCTTAATAGTTGTTTTAGGATGAAAAAGAAAAACAAGGAAAATTCATCAGTAAAAATCTAACATTAAGTACAACAGGTTTTGTTATTTTTTTTGCAAAATCATTGGGGAAATAATTTAACAATTACTGTCACTGGACCTTTTGTGGCACAGAATCTCTTTATTTCAGGAAGTTATTAAAACGATCATGAAAGTATTGATGGCACCATATTGAAATCATATTACATAAATTGTCATCTTTCTAGTTCAATTGAGATAGCAAGTCTGTAAAAATTGCTAGAGATTACAGGTAGTCCTTGTTTAACGACCACAATTAGGTTCAGCAACTCTGTCCATAAGCAATGCAGTTAAGTGAGACATCACATGACTGTGATGGATTTACTTCACTTCTGCTACAATTGTTAAGCAAATTACCCATGGTGGTTAAGTGATTTGTGATTTTACTGCCGGATTCTCCATTGATTCTGCTTGTTGGATGCCGGCTGTGAAACATGCAAATGGAACCACATGATTGCATGGTAATTAATGTGACTGGTTTCAAAGTTACTTTCTCAGTGCTGTCATAACTTCAAATAGTTGCTAAATAGGGCAGCTGTTAAATGAGGTCTACCTGTGCCTTCTCCAGTAGCAATGTCTAACTGTGAATCTTTTCAATATAATTTTTTTTAAAAAATGAAGAAAATCACTCAAGAAGCTTTCACTATAAACTCTGCTAACTTTATTGTTGAAATAACCCAAGACATTTAAACTGATATAACACAATATTTTAATCCCTACTGTGCAAACATCACAAAATATCCACAAGGGTGCAGTAGTCACTTCATAGTCTTGTTGTTAGTGAAGGTATCAAGAAAAACCAAAGCAGTATGCAATTAGATCACAACTAAGCACTTTAAATAATTTGATATCTGTGCAAACCAGACATTCTCTATTTTTTAAAATAAAATTGCTGTAAAAAGCTTTTTCCATTCTTCAAATAAAGCTCATATGCATATAGATCTGGTAATAGTTAACTTAAAATCATACATGAGGAATGGTAAAATAGAGATCCAGTATTTCTGCTTTAAGTTTTTACTCCAGAAAGTGACTTGTGGATCTATAATTTACATCAAGTGTATATAAAACCATAAAATCGGGTACTTTAGTAAGCCTTGATCTCTTCCCATACAAATGACTCCACAGAATGCAGGAAATGCAGAAAATCTTGCATGACTTAATTCATAAACACCCACAAATCTTAACAGATATGTCTTACCGAGAAGGAACAATTTCTGAAATTCAACAGTCTTGTTTTTGCTTTTTAAAATTCTACAGTTTAGAACCATATGACAAATTAGGAGATAGGACTATGCAAGTAAATCTTGCTTAGTTTTGCAAAAGCTTATATACAGTATTTGCCTATGCATAATACAATTCATTTCATAAATATTAAACATTTATGTCATCTACCAGAAGAAATTATTTAAATCACTGTCACTTTCACCTGATGAAAAGTTTTGTTAATACTGATGTAGTTTTCAGTGCGAGTAGTTTCTAAGTGATACTCCAAAGTGTCCTTGCCTTCATAATTCGGAACTTTTCCTTCTCTTTCTTAATTTTTTTTTAAAAAGCAAGTTCATTGCTACATGTCAACAAAGTTAGGTATTAGAATAGCTGCTATGAATTAAGCCATACTCATGAAGTAATATTAGTGGTTAAAAAGGGTTAACCAATCACTTTCTAGCTCAAATGTATTTTACCTAGCAAAAGAGGAGACCGAGATCATGAAAAGACAACAATATATTGTATGAGACTCAAGAGAGTTCCATACATGTTACAAGCATTCCAGAAGGGCACTTCTATTACAGTTTCAAAAGCAAAGTGTTTCTCCAACAAACATAACCCAGTTTAGAAAAAAATTATATAAGCAAATAATGTTCACTGTTAAGCGGTTTTGCATAAGTGTTGCCTGCAAGGTAATTAGGAAATCCTTGGTGTTGGTACGATGTTCTAGATGGACTATAGACTCCTGTTCTAAAACATGGCTCAGACATTGCTCAACAGTCCGTCAAAATGCAAATGCACACTTGTATAATGAATTCTGCTTTGCTATGTCAAGAATACACATGGAGAAATGCAAATTGATGTTTTGAAATAACAGGCAATTTTCATACATTTTCATAATCTTACTTTTGGTTAAGATTATATTTCTTCTTTCTTTAAAGCATTTGCTGGAGTGCTTAAGTGTCTTAACAAATATTTGCTAACTTATGTACTCCATTTATGCCCTCAGCAAATTAACAAAAATTCTACACTTAAAAATATTACATTATCTTCCACACAAGCTGAATTATATCTGTATTAAAAAGCAGTGCTTACATTGTTTGTTTTAGTTCCCCGTTTTATTAAGAAAAAATAAGAACGATAACTCGTGAATAAGACTTCAAGAATTAGTTTGTATAATGGTTGCCACTTAGATTGAGCATAAATCAGGAGGAATAATGGTAGGTAACAACAGCAATAGTATTCCTTCTATTTTTTGAGCTCTTGCAGTATCAGAAGCATACTCAAGAGGGAGTTAGCTGTACAAATTTGTGTGACTTATCACACAGGAAAAAACTGGCAGCTGTGCTTTATTCTTACCAAGCCGTTTCCTGTGAAAGTTTTATCTTATCCTATTGGCTCGAGAATGCTAATCCTAACCCACCAGTTAAGAACATGAAATCTCAGTTCTGCCCAGCAACAAGAAAATCAAATAAAACTGAACATTTAGACATGGCCTGGAGAAAAAAATTGCTGAATATTTAGAAAATGTACAATCTTTTGCAGTATTTTGAAATATCCTTCTTCAATATATAATGTTAAGGGTAATTGTAGCAGTACGATTGGAAATTGTTGAAGTTTCATACAACAGGTTATGAAATTGAGAACTTAACCTAGTTCTAAATTTTTTGATTTCCGTATCAAATAGTATACATTTCCTTCAACCAACACAAAAATAAACTACTTGCATTCTGTGTTAGTTTCCGAACAACTACCATAAAACCATAAAATCTTTTAGATAATTGCTAAAGCGCTAATACACAATTACAAGCTACTGTAAAGCCTATGCAAATCAATTGTGCTATATTAATCAGTTGTGGTTTATTGCTATTGTTATTATTGGCATATTCTCTCAAATACTTTTTCAACTTATCCTTTTATTTTGCTAACCATTTTTGCGTTATTTCCTATAGTTTAGATTTCCTGTATTTGGATTTTAAATAAATCACCATCTCAGCAGGACATTTGCTTGGTCACATAAGCATTCCTTTGGTTTTATAAAGATGATAAATAGCCTTCAGGGTAGTATAATGGGAACCTGTGTTAGTATAGTAATCAAAGCGTGAGTTCTTAAATTTGTAATACAATTTCCTAAAATGATAAATGACTACATGCAACCCCTCTCATGAATAAAGCCAAAAGAAATAGATTTCTTGTGAAAGATTTAGACATCTCTCAAAACTTGTTCCAAATTTTGCTGCTGTTGAAGGCTTGCCCAAGTATAACAGGAAATTTTGACAATGCTCTCTTACTGTGCCTCCATTAAGAAAACATATTTTAAAGCAGCAAATAAATATTTGATACTAAAAGTTATATAGCATTTGTTTTCAACTAGGGTGACAATAAGCCTACCAAAAGCAAAATGCAAAACTACGCATATTTACATTTCAGCTGCTCTTATGTGTAACTTTATAATTAGATTTGATATCTTACCTTTTTATGCCACCAAATGTCACCCTCTGGAAACACAAGGGAAATTACATAGAAATACATCAAAATTCAAAATTTCAGTATTAAAACCTTCAGAAAGCAATGCTACATTATATTACAAGACACATCTTTAAACTTATGTTTCTACTGATTTTCTAGAAAATTGTTGACTGTTTTTTTAGAAGATTTCATTGACAGAAATGAAATACATCTGCTTGCATGTGCACAACCACAATACTGGCTTATACCAAGCCCTGCACAAAATAATAAATGTGGATCAAATAGATAACAGTTCAATTTTGGGAGACTTCACACATCAAAATTTGGTTACAGTACAGATTACCGATTACAGTACAGATTACAGTACAGTTACCTCCCCTCACCATGGACCCAATTAACCTACTGATTTACCTTTGGCATTTACCTGCCATTTAAAAAAGACAATCTCGTTTCTGAGTATATAAAAACATGTCCTAACAAGAAGCCCCTGAAGCCATGCTGCCATATTATCAGCAAGCCTAATAAGAGAAACTATACATAAACAAGACATAACAAGTCTGATGTCAGACAAATTACTGAATATTAGTGCAATTCCATTGGTTGGCAACTAAAGACTGGTTTGTACAAGCCTAGCAGTGCTAGAGGCTGAGAATCAGCAGGAAGCAGGAAAAGATCTGCCTGGCAACAAGGCTAAAAATAGCATGCCTCCTAAGCATTAGCACTACTGTATGTGAAATCAGAGAGCTTCATGAAATGTTCCTGCCTCTATCCATATGCACAATGGAGTGCTCTTCATAACAAAGTTAAACTATTATGCTCTCCCACAAGAGAACCCAGATTAGCACATATGAGTTAAGCATGTAACAAATTTTTGTGCAGTCTTCTTTACGCATAGAACACATGACAGGTTTTGCCCATTATTTCTTTTTAGTCTTAAAGACAGGATATATAGCTCTATATTTAGAAATACAGTTAAATAAAACTGTAGATTTTAAAAAATATGATTATTCTGTCAAGGTTTTCATCCACCATTAAACTATATGTACATATAATGCTAAAAATATATATACCTACTTATAATTTCATAGGGAAGCATTTGACAGATTTGACTAAAAACATTAAACATCTGCAAAATTGCCCACTTTTTCATTTAATAAAACCCCAATGCTTTTGCAAAACCTTAGTGGAAAGAGAACCTTGCCTTCCATGATGCATAATCATTTGTACCTCAAAGCAGTGTTTCTCCTTCCATGTTTAAAAAGTATTATTTAAAAGTATTTCTACTTGTTTTAAATTGTTACCTAAGCATATACAAAATCAAGTCAAGCAAAATGAGCTTCACTTAAAAAACATAATGTAAACAGACATTTAATAATCAAGTAGTTATATATAGCAAACAGAATTTAAAGACTTTTTATATGAACAGCAAGTTCAGTAAAACATTGATACATGGAGAAGGGGAAGGGGTGTAGGTCTTACCTGATACGCTCCTCGTAGGGTTGAGATAGCATCCAGTAATGGGTTAACTCGTCTGTTCAATTGATTGGACTGAGTCTGTCAGAGATGAAAACCACGCCTCTGTTGCTAGAGCTTCCAGCTTTCGACAAAGATGAAGGATAGACTCGATGTGCCAGTCTCATGTATCGCCCCGTATTTAAGGACCAGACAGTCTTTGAGTGGAGCTGTATGCTATCTCAATCCTATGAGAAGGAGCGTATCACGTAAGACCAATGTCCCTTCTCCATAGTGGGTTGAGATAGCATCCAGGAATGGGACACACCAAAACTGGCAGTCCTATGGGCGGGCTACGGTCTGGTCCTAGGGCTCTCCAACTGTATGTACCCGCTGAAGTACGCGGCACCCAAATGCCGCCTCCACCGAGGCAAATATGTCCAGCTTGTAGTGCCAGATAAACAGCGACGGGGTATACCAAGTGGCCACCCTGCATACTTCCTCAAGTGATGCTTGCGTCGCGCAGGCTGCTGTCGTTGCTAAGCTCTGAGTTGAGTGCGCCATCAAGCGGCCAGGTCTCGGAATGGACTGTAGGTCATACGCTATGGCAATGGCTGCTCATAGCCACCAGCCCACCGTAGAAAACGTAACCTTGTGGTGTAAGGTGTTTGGTTGGAATGATACAAAGAGGGCCTCTGTTTTACGCAGCGCAGCAGTGCTCTTAACGTAAATACGCAGGGGCCTCCTTACGTCCAGAGTATGCCACCTTTTTTCCAAAGGGTGGACAGGGCTGGGACAGAAATTAGGCAAAATAAGTTCCTGTACCCTATGGAACCAGGAGTTAATTTTAGGGATAAAGGAAGGGTGCAAGCGTAAGACTACTCTGTCCTTCCAGACTGACAGCCGTCAGCTCGGAGGTTCTCCTGGCAGAAGTGATAGCCACTAGGAACACCACCTTATAGGTAAGGTGATGCAGGCTGGCTGACCTCAATGGCTCATATAGGTTCCCCATTAGGGAATTCAATACTTTGGCCAGGTCCCAGGTGGGATACCTGTGGACTACGGGAGGGCACAGGTTAGATACCCCCCTAATAAAGCGTCGGACAGTGGGATGCTGAGCCAGGGACTCCAGTGACCCGCAAGTCAATACCGAGGACAGGGCCGCCACCTGCCTCCAGATAGTGTTGGGGATAGCCCTTTGTCCAGTCCATCCTGGAGAAAGTCCAGGATCTGCGCTATTGAGGCGTGTACTGGAGAGTACCCCGCCTTAGAACACCAGGAGCAGAATGCCTTCCAGGTGGCCGAATATATGCACTGAGTGGAAGGTCTCCTCTAGGCTTGAATGGTCATAATAATCCTGGAGGAAAGGTTGTCTCAGAGTGCTCCACTGAAGCGCTAGGCGGTCAATGGGAACCACCGAAAGTCCGGGTGGACCAATGCCCCCTGGCTGAGGGAGGCCTCGCCCTGAGGGATCCTCCAGGGTTGAGCCACTGACAGAACCACTACATCGGCAAACCAGGCTCTCCTGGGCCAATGCGGAGCCAGGACCACGACCTCCGCCTTCTCCTCCAGGATCTTCCTGATTACTTTCGAAAGAATGGAAGTGGAAGGGAGCCGTACAGGAGATCTGAGGGCCACTTGCAGCAAAAGTGTCGACCCCCTCCGCGCCTGGAGTCCGGAATCTGGAGTAAAACCTCGGCAGTTGAGCATTCTCCGGGGTGGCAAAGAGGTCGACCTCCAGATGACCAAAGCGGCTCATTAAGTCTCGAAAGATGGTCGGGTGCAAGCGCCACTCTGTGTAATTGATGGTCGTTCGGCTGAGCCAGTCCGCCTGCACATTGGACCCCCAGAGATGGGGGCCACCAAGATGGACAGAAGGTGTTGCTCTGCCCAAAGCCCCAGTCTCCTGGCCTCCTGCATGAGGGACAGTGATCTGGTGCCCCATTGCCTGTTTATATGCGCTTTCACCACATTGTCCGTGAGCTTGCCGGATGTTAGGTGTTGTAGACGGCGTAGGGCCAGGTTGATAGTGCGTAACTTCAGCCAATTGATTTACACCGACTTTTGGCTGGGGTAGTGCTCCCCAACCAAACAGGCTGGCATCCGTGGTGACCACCAGCCTGTGAGGCTCTCAAAAGAGACATCCCCTTGAGATGGCTGGAGACCTCCACCAATTGAGAGAACGAAGGAACTCCCTGGGCACCAGGACCTTGGCTACTAAGCTGCTGTGGCCCGTTCTCTGGAATCATAAAAGAAACCATTGGAGGTCTCTAGAGTATAGGCGTGCCCAAGGGATGATGGCGATGCTAGAGATCATTTTGCCCAGGAGCGTAGAGAGCAGTGCTAGAGGGACCCTGCGCTGTTGCTGGAACATGCCTGCCATCTCCTTAATACTGTCCTGGCGCTCCTGGGACAAGTACACCCTACACTCCGATGAGTCTATAACCGCTCCTAGATGTAAAATGCGGTTAGAAGGGAAAAAATGGCTCTTCTCTATGTTGATAGAGAACCCGTGGTGTCCAAGGGTCTGAACTGTTACCTGGAGTTCCTCTCTCGCTTGTTGAGCCAAAGATGTCATCCAGGTAATACTGGACATGCACGGGTAGAGCTATAAGGTAAGCCGTCAAGATTGCTAGTACTTTGGTAAACACTCGTGGGGCAGATGAGAGACCAAACGGAAGGGCCCTGTACTGATAATGGATGCCTGCATAGCAGAACATAAGGTACTGCCGGTGAAGGGGAAGGATAGGGATATGCAGGTAGGCCTCCGTTAGATCAATCAAGGCAAGGAAGTCACCCTCTCTTACGCCCCCAAGGATCGATGACGAAGAATGCATCTTGAACCGTCTATACCAGTGATGGCAAACCTTTTTCCCCCGGATATAGAAAGTGTGTGTGCGCGCAGTCGCCCGTGCGCGAGTGCCCACACCCATAATGCAATGCCCCTCCCAGCCCCTGCACATGCGCGCACAACCCCCCACGCATGCACGCGCAACCCCCCATTTTGGCCTCCCATCCCAAAACAGCGGTGGGAGGGGGGAAAGCCTCCTTTCCCCAAACGGAGCTGGGAGGGGGGAAAGCCTCCCGTCCCCAAATGGAGCTGGGAGGGGGGAAACTTCCTTTCCACAAATGGAGCTGGGAGGGGGGGGAAAGCCTTGATTGCCCAAACAGCGCTGGGGTTGAATCTCCAGAGATCTGGGAAGGCACAGGCCACAGAAAGTGAGGAGAAAGCATGCACTTGTTTGACCTGGAAACCAGCTGGCCAGTGGGAGGCACGCACACATGCGCAGTGGAGCTGAGGTGGTCAGCGGCTCACGTGCCTACAGAGAGGGCTCCGCGTACCATCTGTGGCACACGTGCAATAGGTTCACCATCACGGGTTTATACACTATATGACGGTTCAAACGTTTTAGGTCAAGAATAGCTCTCCACCTGCCCGAGGTTTTCGGAACCACAAAGAGGATAGAGTAGAACCCCTGCCCAAGTTGGTTCTCTGGCACCCGCTGGATACCTCGAATTTCCAGCAGGTGCTTAATGGCAGACTCCATGAGAGCACTCTTCGAAGCGTTGTTCGAAACTGGGCAGTGGATAAAAAACTTCGGAGGGGAGGAATTCAAGGGAAAGACCTGACCTCACCGTCTCCCTGACCCAAGCATCCGATGTAATTTCATCCCACCGGTCAGCAAAAAAGGGTCAGACAACCCCCAATGGGATATGTGGACACGTGATAACTTGGGGCGACAAAAGGAGTGACCTCCTCTGCCCCGAAAGGGCCATTTCAACTGCCTGTCTCTGGAGGGACTATCAGGCTGCTGTCTCTGCCTGTGCCCATACTGACCTGGTGCCCTGGGAAATCCTGCACCTGTCTCAGATGGAAAGGAGGGCCAGTGAAAATAAGGGGTTGTGTTGGTGGCCCGCCAGCAGCCTATGCAGCTGGTAGCTGATCCAGACAGCGAGGAAGCTGGTTTGGTGATTCGCCAGCGGCCTCTGTGCAGCTGGCACCAGAGTCGGACAGTGAGGAGGCTGGAGAAGACTTGGTGCCAGAGATAGGGATTCAGCCAGGGCCTCCAGAACCTACCTCCCATCAGTGATGAGGAAGAAGAGGAGGAGCCTATTCTTAATGCACGGGCACGCAGAACTGCCAAAAGGCAGGAATGGCTCCTGAGGAGGACTACTCGGGAGTAAGGCTTGGGGTTAATTGGCCACTCCCATAGCCTATTTAAGGAAAAGGACTAACCAATTTGCAGGAAACAACTCGGTTCATTCCCGTTTGGTCTTTGCCTTGAAAACTTCTGTTTGGCTCTTGTTTGAAAAGCATCCAGTTTCCTACAAATTGCTTCTGGGCATTTCGCCAACAGCAGTAAGATTGAGTGGCTTATCTACTGTTATCAGACAGACTCTTGTTCTTTTTGTTTGGACTATTGCCGACTGTTAAGGAGGATTATTAACAGCTGTTACACCGAAAAGACTGATTTATACTTTCATTGACTTTAAAAACCGACTGCTAAGAAAGTTAATTAGTAGTTTGTTAATAGTAAAACAAGGTTTGTTGGATGCTGGTTGTGTTGTGTTCCTTGGTCCGGCAGCTGGGTCAGAACAGGTTGCTCGGAAACCACCCTTCCTGGAGAAGGTGGGGAGCACTTTCCTTTTGTCCTTTTGATTCTACTAAAATTGGATCCAGGGCCTCTCCAAACAGTTGCTGACACGTAAAAGGGGCAGAGACAAGGCACCATTTATGGTGGGCGTCTGCTTGCCATTGTCAGAACCAGAGCATGCGGCGGGCCACTACCGACAAAGCGATGGCTTTCAAAGCGAATCTCGCTGCATTTAATGTAGCATTCGCAGAAAACTGGGCCGCCACTAGGACTTTGTTTATGTCCTGGTATGCTCTGACATCTGATGTTGGAATCCTATCTTGTAGCTGATGCAGCCCGATCAATGAGGTACAGGTGAAGTACGAAGCAGTCGTTGATGCCCTGACAGCCCATGCCACTACTTGATGCGACTTCTGCAGTGCCTGCTCCTTTCTCCTGTCTCTGACCTCCGGAGCTTTGTTTCACCTGGCATGGCTGCTGATGGGTGCAAGGCTGCCACGGGAGCATGTACAGCAGGGGTCTGAAGTACCCGCGCTAGATCCGGGCCGACATTATAGAATCTTTTGTCAGCTACTGATGGATTGGGCCCCGACCCCGGTGAGGACCACTGCCTCTGCACTACACCGACGAAAAGTTTTGGAGATGGAATTACGTCTGCTTGGGCAGTGGTCTCAGCGAAAAAGAGGTCAGATGGACCCGGTTGTTCTGCCAGCGGATCAGTCGCCTGATGTCCAAGACTAGCTGTGTTGACTGCCTTGAAGAGGAGTGACTTGAATAGGTCCAGTTGGAACAGCCCCGTAAAGACTGGTTGTTCAAGATGCATCCCATCGTCTTCCGACAGGTCTAGCTCTTGGTGACCTTCCTCCTCCGAAATCTGAGATTAACTGCGAGGGCTCTGGTGTATAAGTCTCGGGCAAATCGGGATAATCCCCCTGAATCATGGGTCAAGATCTTGTTCCGGAGCCAGGACTGACATCACATAGCCTAGGTGTTGGAACTGCTGGAGGCCCGCAGCAATGCCTTGTTTGATGGCGTTAGCTATCATGGCTTGAATATTGGTCGCTGTAACGGATTCCACCCCCCTGTCCGATCTTAGACCTGCCGCGGATGGGGTGAAGGTAGCCTCGGGCACCGCCTTGGTCTTGCTGTTTTGTTGACCCCCGGCTGCTTGACGGTCAGGGACAGGACCCCAGAGATCTATCTGATCAGCATTTGACAAGTGAACATCTAAGGAGAGCTGCTCCCCCGTTTGTGCTGGAGAGAGGCCCCTAGGAGGCTCCTTGCTGTTCTGGCGTAGATCAGGCTGCGTAGTAGACGCAGCGAGAGCTACTTCGATCCGACCTGGCACAGATCTTTGTCAGCACTTTGTCTCTCCTGCGCTCATTTCTTTCTGTGGTCTTAGATTGTTTAATGGGCTTATGGCCCTCAGGTTTTTAAGTCCCAGACGCTGTTTTGTGCACTTTTTTGTGCGCTTTTGAACTGGATTTGCCATTGACTGCGCCTTTATCTGCCATGTTAGTGACTTCCAACGTGAAGAGCATCTTAGAAGCTAAGCGGAGGGTATGTCAACAGGTACCCAATAGAGGTCTAGGATACCAGACAGAGCGTGCAGCTCCTGATGCGGGCTGCTCTAGAAGGCCTGTCACTTTTAGAAGCGTGGCCTTATGGGGCTCTTTGCTGGAGGCAGTGGGTCAGGCAAGAGCGCGAAGCTCTTCTGTCCTGAATTGGCCTTGGTATAGAGTGCAAGACTCTTGTTTGTGAAATGGCCACCAATTAGAGCACAAGGCACTGATTCTTTATTATGCCCGCTGTTGCGAAGCTCCTGAGGCCCCAGCCGCGTTATATGGCTGCTTAGAGTGCAAAGCTCTTTTGTTCATTAGAAGCTCCTTTGGCCGCAGTCGCTGAATTAGCTGCTTTTACAAGCGCTAGGCTCTTGCAATGAATCAGGTGCCTTTGCGAGCGCTAAGCTCTTGCAATGTCTGTGGAGTGAAGCTCCCAAAGCCCTGCCTCGTTGCTCAATTAAGCGTGCTAAGAAATGGCACGAAATACTCAGCCCGGGACTATAGCGCGTCCTTTGAAGTGGCGACGACTCCTATAGCTGCAATTCCCAAAAAAGCACCAAGCTTAGAGCATGCGCGACTCCCCGATCAGCAAAGGCACTCTCAGCTTTTTAAATTGCGCTTGGCAGCAAATTGGACAGCTAGACTCCTGATCTGGCATCCCCGAGCGGGCCACTAATTGGCAGTCAGCGGAACGCTAGACTCCTGAGGCAGCGAAAAACATCCCCACAGGGTGCTTGGCGGCAGCGAGGTAGAGCGCTAGACTCCTGAGCAGCAGTTTGACAATGGCTGTTAAAAGAGGCGTTTGACAGCTTGCCTTGCGGTGAATCGGAGATTTCTTGAAAAATGGAGCACATGCTCCCTGCACAGAGTCTATTAGCTGCAGAACACTCAAGCTCGGATCTCCTGTCAATCGGTGTTAAGTGATTAGGAAGACCAAATTGAGATGTTAATTCAAATTCAAATACCACTGGATGTGATAATTCCGGAGGCGGGAGCTGAAGCTCCCAGCCTATTCATCCCAGCGACTCAACCGATGTAAAGGGGAGTCTGCTGGCAATTAACTCAGTCTGTAGAATCCTCACAAATCTGCAATCTAGAAATAGAGTTCAGAAATAGAATTCAGGAATGGAGAAAACTTTGACATGTCTGTCCACACTGAGGACTGAGTCGAAAGCTGGAAGCCCTAACAACAGAGGCGTGGTTTTCAGCTCTGACAGACTCAGTCCAATCAACTGAATAGACGAGTTAACCCATTCCTGGATGCTATCTCAACCCACTATGGAGAAACATTGTGGTTAAACACAATCTCTCTCCTCTTAAATAAAAGCAATTAATACTCAATAGCACCCATATTTCACATGACTAAAATCTCAATCCCAACATCTCTAGTAAAACGATCTCTCTTAATAGTACTGGAAATTACTTTATTTCTACTTCACGTCTTGAAGAAGTGACTGCTGGTATGCATACTAGCACTAAGATAAACATTGATAATTTGGCTCAATATAAGAATAATTATATCAAGCACTGCACTGACTTACCAAAGAGGCATTTGCATGATACAATAAAGCATTCAATGTTAATTAACATGAAGTTATGCACTGCATCTTAAATCCTACCTTGAAACACTTCTATCCATAGAAGTGTAGAGCAAATTTGAAGTGGCCACCAAATTTTTGATTATCAAACTGGAATTGGAAACCAGTAACTGTTATTTTAAAATTTCATTATTGTTACAAATGGTGTCTACTACTAGTCATTTAGAACATTTCATCATGGAGGAACAGTTGACAATGGTTAAGGCGTCAGGATTTGGCATACTGCCAAATGTGAAAATATAACATTTTAAATGTAATTAGCCAATTTTATTCAATCCTTGCTATTCATAAGCTTTTGTTCTTGAAAAACCTTTTGGAAATGGAAGCAGTTATTGAAACACCATTCCTAGTGAGATGACATCATCTATAATCATAATATGGAGAAATGTACTAAGACAAGAACAGAATTTCCCTTAGTGTAGCTCATGTCAGTACTGTGTGGTGAAGCTTTCAGACTTTTTTCCCTACTGTGCATGGCCATATACATTGAGACGTTTGAAGAAAAATGTACATTTGTATTAGAAGTGAATAAGTGAATCCATGGAAACAGAATGCTTAGAAAACAATGACTGAGCCTAATAACAATGGGTTTTCCTTCCTGGTTATTAATACTATTGTTCATAAATTTTAAAACCCATCATCTAGATTTATTCTTTCTGTTGATTTAACATATTGTAATAAATGAAATCCCACTCGCTTTATAAATGCTTAGTTGTCAGTATTCAAACCAATGGAAAAAGGTTACCCCCTTATTTTATTTTATTTTGCTTGCAACTTATTGTATAATTGCCATTGGTCCTGACTGATGCTTCTTGTTCTTTCTTCAACAAATTGGTCGTGCAATTTGGACCAAGAGGTATGTATACACAGATGTGCATACGACCACAGATAAGTAGTATTAAGATAAAAGTTATACAAAACTGGGGTACATATTTGTCAATTCTGAGAGGTGTTAACAAGAGAAGAAAATCCCAGCTGTAAAGGAAAGCCTGGGTTTACTCTAATGGACTCAAGTGGAACATCGTTTTATTTGTCCATAAAGAGAAATAGAATTAAAAGTCTATATTTACAAGTAGCAATATAATTGAGAGACAGATTATTATCTTATTTCTACATCTAGCTGGCCTAAACCATGACATCCTGTTTAAGAGTCTGTTCCAAAGGCTTGCATATTTAGACCTGGCCTGTGGTTATTTGTAAGTACCGTATATACTCGAGTATAAGCCGAGTTTTTCAGCCCACTTTTTGGGCTGAAAAAAGCCACCTCGGCTTATACTCGAGTCAATGAAAAAGGGGAGGCGGGAGGCGAGGAAAGGAGGCGGCCGGCAGAGCTTCAGGGTCGGAGGTCTAGGGCTGTTGCAGCGACGGAGCCTCCCCTTCGGCTCCCACCGCTTTTCGGCTCTGCCGCCGCTGCTGCTGCCTCCTCCTTTCCTCGGCGAAATCTTTCTGCTGACGTTAGTACATTATCTTATTGCTCTCAAAAGATCAGCGAGGTTTACTGAGCGCAGCTGTTACAGCTCCTTTCCACCTCCCCCCAAGACGCGTTTTATCCCTCAAATTCAGGCGCCAGTAAGCCTCAAGCCAGCCATCGATGCAGGGAGTTTTAGCAAAGCGCGGGACAAATCCCAACCATCCCAGCCGCTTTCTCCGGCGTCCTCAACGTGCGAGCGCTTTTCTCCGCGCGGTGTGGTTTGTCTCGGGCTTGCGTGGAGCGATTGCTGCTGCGCAAGCAGCACCGAGCTAAGCAGGGGGTGAAGGCTGGGAAACGCCGCGCGGAGCGATTGCTGCCGCGTAAGCAGCACCGAGCTAAGCAGGGGGTGAAGGCTGGGAAATGGCAGAGAGCCTGCCGGCTGCAGGACGACAGCCTGCAGGTGAGTAGGCAGGGCTGCTGAAAAGTGGGAAGCCCGAGTAGATGCGGTATGCCCGGTTGCTGCTGCTTCTGCCACGAAATAATGCAGAGATGCCTGGCCTCGTGTTCAAACCCAGCACCTTTGAAATGTCCCCAAGATTATCCCAGTTCCAGAATAAGTTATGTGGAATTTGTTGTCTTCCAGCATACTTTTAAGTGGAAAAATAATTCCTCGAGTTAGTCAGAAGGCAGAAAACCAGACGCCCCCCCCCGATTAAATTGTTATTCTGCAGGGCTTGAGGTGATGAAAAAGCATTCTGGCCTAAACCCGTTTTCCCTTCCTGGCTAATTGTAATTCTACCAGTAGAACTAGGCCACTGACTGATACTGTCCTGACTGGTTTAATGTGGGACTTGGGCTTGTTTCAATCATCAATCACTTTCCTCAACATGGAGCCCTGCTATGTTGGGGGTGAACACTTGGAATTGGGTGTTCTGCCCCCTGTCACATTATATTTGCAGCAGGTTGTGTGAGGTGAAGTGAGAGCCCCCCAATATTCCTGTTTGGTGCAACTCTTCTTCTTTAGAGGTACCGGTAGTCCTCGACTTAATGATCTCTGTTGAGCCCCAAATTTACGTTGCTAAGTGAGAAATTTGTTAAGGGAGTTTCACCCCATTTTATGACTTTTCTTGTCCTAGTTGTTAAGTGAATCACTGCACTTGTTAAATTAGCAACATGGTTGTTAAGGGAATCTGGCTTCCCCATGGACTTTGCTTGTCAGAAGGTAGCAAAAGGGGATCACCTGACCCTGGGATATGGCAACTGTCATAAATATGAACCACTTGTCAAGTATATGAATGTAAATCATGTGACCATGGGGTTGCTGCAACAGTCATAAGTGTGAAAAACAGTCATAAGTCACTTTTTTCAGTGCCATTGTGACTGAAAGATCACTAAATGAATGGTTGTAAGTTGAGGACTACCTGTACTATGATTTGACAGTCAGGCTGTTTCTGAAGAGATTACTAGCTTTGTTTTTTTAACATTTGGCAATATGTAAGGAAGTGCATCAAGCTTATAGCTCCCAAAATATGATTTCAATGATGGTGACATCTGATTGATCAGTCAGATAAACAATAAAATTAATCAACTGAAAAAATGTCATGATTAATTGGACATACAGATGATGAGGAGGAATCCAGTTTTGAAGGATTTTAACTCTTGTGTTTTAGCTTGGTTGCTCAATGAGCTAAGGTTTTTGTACTTTTAAAGTTATTGTTGATACCATATTGTTTTTATTGACCCTCTTTTCCACTTACAGAGCTAGTTTACTGTTTTTCTTTGAAATAAATATTCAAAAACATTATTGGTATCTATTTTTATTTTTGAAATTTACCGGTAGCTGCTGCATTTCCCACCCTAGGCTTATACTCGAGTCAATAACTTTTCCAGTTTTTTGTGGTAAAATTAGGTGCCTCGGCTTATATTCGGGTCGGCCTATACTCGAGTATATACGGTAATATTTTTCTGAGCTATACAACCAAATTATGGAACAATAAGCAATAATCATCTAGCTGGGACCAGCAAGACCTAGTCTCTGCTTCTCTATCTAGTCTGGCCAGATCCTGATTAAAATGTACAAGGCGGATATTAAAAGATAAGACAATCTGAGTTCTAACGTTTCTCGCTAAGGCCACTAATTAAATCATCGGCGGGTTGCTTAATCATAATATTCACTAACCTTAAGATTTTGATTTACAAATGAATTGTTTATTTATTTATTTATTTATTTATTTTGTTATTCTTATATGCCGCCCAACTCCCGAAGGACTCAGGGCGGCGGTTTAGTTATGTAATATTGATAAACTTTGAACCATTTCAAGCTTCGTTACTATGAAAAAATGGATAAACTAATAGACTAATGGTGAGGTCTCCTTAGTGAAGTTTTGTCAAGTTTTTAACACCATGGGAAACTCTTGTTCTAACAGATTTTTTAAGATTTAGAATTTTAAAAACATTCAATTTTTTTAACATTTTGGTTTTCTTTTAGCAGTCCAAGTTATTCTTGTAATTATTTTTAGTTGCTTAGAATTATATATATATATATGTATACACACACACACATATATACGCACACACTTTATTATAGAATAATAAAATTATTACTTTACTTTTAAAATAATAAAAAATCTTAAAGATGGTTTTTAAATTATTCAAAGCTTCAATCTGTAATCGTCAATATATTCATTACGTAGACTTCTATCAAAGGTAAATTATAACAATGAGATGAAAACATTTCTCACTTTGGTCACATGCAGTTTTAAGCTTCTCCTGTTACTCTTAGATTTATTCTACAATGCTGCCACTATCATTATTCTTGTTCAATGAATGTTGTTTCCCAAACATGTCATAGAATTAAACACTAGAAATAATGAACAAATGTTTTACATATTAACATATATATCAACACTGAAAAGACAATACTATAGAAGCTATGCAAAATATTTTGTACAATATGAAAAGTAAAAACTTAAAGATGATTTTTACTTATCTTAGATATATAATCTGATCTGTTTTTAACTGGACATAGGCAAAAAAAACCTAAAATGCTGATTATTGGTTTTAAACTAAAATTCTTTATTTGGTTTTTATTCTATTAGGAATGTGTCACTGTAGTTCCAAAATGTACTAATGCAGACTTGAGAGCTAGAAACTTTAGGATTCTTCAATCTAGAGATTAAGCAAATTCTTCCTGGTATGGGAGGAAATTGATCCCTTTTTCAAATAATGTCTGAAAACCTAATTATATAGATTTAATACTATCAGACATAAAATGAACAAAATGAAAACTAAAAAACCCATCACTGTTTCTGTTACTTATTTTGAAACTGCAATTATATTTAGCGATAAAAATATGGGATAAAACTAAAGCCAAACTCTTTATGAGAGAATCACTAAACATGCTCACAAATCTCATCACAGATACATCTATGTCAATTACTCCATTAAATAATCAATCTGTGGCTATCTCCAACAATCCTAAGCCCTCAAATATATTGCCATATAACCTAATCAGGTTTTTAAATCTTGAAACTATAATTAAACTATAATTAATTAAAAGCTTATAAATATATTTTAGAAGATTATGAAACTACTTTTCTTACCTGGAGACAGCTTGACACTCATCAAATGAACTTCCTCCTCAGATTAGCTGCTTATTTATCAAAACAGTAGAAGAACACTTCTAAGTCAGCCATCTTGAGAACAGGCTTTATTTGTCTTTACATAAGCAAAATATATTGCATGTTTGTTGAACCTGCTTAATGCATAATTTTTCTTTTAACTATCCACATTTTTGGAAAAACGAACGCCAAGATTTTTATTTATACAACAAATGCTCCTAGAGGAATCATATTAGCTCTGAAATACTGTCTAAAAATGTCAGCTGCACTAGAAACCTTTTAGAGTGAGATTATTGGCGATGCTTGCTGCAGTGCTACCAGTTGCCTCCACAGAAATGTGTGCAATGTGATGTCTCCCTTATAACATGCCACAGCAGAAAAAAATGCATACTGTAACACAAGAGGAAACAACATATAAAGTTAGCAATTTAAACTTCGCATACAAATTTAAGATTTTGTTCTTTTTTGCACTATTTTAATAACTACTTTTTTTCAAATGATATCTATTTTAAGTATTTACTTTTATTCCCCTTCCATCAGAACAAAAAAATTGCTTGGATATTCCAGATGGGGTACTCTTTACTGCCTGCCTGATAGTAGAAATGTAGATAAAATAAGCATCTATTTTCTAAAGTAACTGCAGTAAGATGCTGCTAGAAAATGTTCACTATGTTTTATGTTCAAGGATGAATGGTTCTAAACAGAACTGAAAGTTCAATGAAAAGTTGCCTCAATGAAAATAAAAATTTTAAATATTTTCAATATATAATAAAAATAATTGACTGTTCATATATTTTATATACCTTTTTAAAAGTTCTTTTTCATACATGATAGAAATAATTAATGGTAAAACCTTGTTTGTTTAAAGTTATTTTGACTTTGTAGTACATATTGTATAAAATAAATCAGTCCTGCATTCATTTTTATTCTTTTACTGAATTATTGTAAATATTTTATTTATTCTTTGGAACTTTTAAAATCTAGTATGTCATCAAGTTTGCATTGGTTTATAAATAAAAGTCACAGTTATTTTAATTATGTATGACTTAAAACATGGCTATTTTAATTAAGTAGGACTTAAAATATGAATAATTCTCCATTTTCAGGATGATCTGTTAACCTAGTTCCTCAGGAAACTTTTCCCTAGAACAGAGTTGAAATTCCTGGCTGACCACAAGCTTGACATTCTTCCATTCCTGTCCCCAATTAAGTTTTATATTCCAGAACAGCAGTGTGAACAAATACCACTAAAGCTTACTAAAGTTGCTACTGCGTTTTCTACTGAAGCTGAATTTTAATTGTAGCTGAATCTCAATTTTAAATTACGATCTTTACACTACTTTGGCATTTTCTTTACCTTACCCCTGCTGATAAGAGATCAAATCTCTATATGCATAATATGAAATATGGGGGTGGGGGGGGGGAGAAATGCTCATTTAAGTAAATGTACAGTACCAGTGAAAATAGGGGGTAAAATGCATAATATATTGTATATATCTCCTGCCTAAGAAATATGTATAATATTAACATATATTTTAAAGCTAAATCATAGAATTATAGAGCTGGAAGGGACCTCGGATGTCGAGGCTTGCATAGCCTTCTCCCTCCGTGGGGAGATTGCAATTAAGCAATTCAGAGGTGAATGGACCATGTCTCCCCATCGCATAAAATAAAACCGAAAATATAGGTTCTAAGTAAATAGGTTTACTATAAAAGTATAAAATAAATGATTACATTCTCACCAGTAGAAAATACGTCCGGATGGACGAAGTGAAAGTAAGCAAAGGAAAAACAAAAGAACAGAAACTACACATGCGCAATAAATCAAGTCACAAGACACTTAGAGATAAGGATTCTCAGGTTACTAACACACACAGAATGAAAGCTCATCTGACGCACCAGAAAAAACGTAATGACATCGGAGGTCTTCTAATCCAACCCCTTTGCTCAAGGCAGAAGTCTTATACCATCCCAGTCAAATGGTTGTGCAGTCCATTTTTGCATACCTCCAGTGATGGAGCACCCACAACCCTAGGAGGCAACCTGTTCCACTGATTAATTGTTCTGTCAGAAAATTTCTCCTTACTTCTAAGTTGGATCTCTTTTTAACAAGCTTCCACCCGTTACTTCTTGTCCTGCCCTCTGGTGTCTTAAAGAATAAGTCTAACCCCTCTTTTTTTGTGACAGCCCCCTCGCCAAGTACTGGAAGATAGTTATCATGTTCCCCTAATCCTTTGATGAGCTAGAAATACCTAGCTCACTCAAGTGTGACCTCTAACCATTGAAAAGACTCTTGTTCAGAATACCCAAAAAAGTGTGGTGATGCTGTAAATCCAATACCAAGAAAAAATTGTTAGAAAAGAATATATTTAGTTGTATCTCACTTTGCTGGATTTTATATAAATAAAAACACAAACCATGGAAGGCTATTAGAAGGGGCGTTGGTCTTACCTGATACGCTCCTTCTCAGTGTGCTGAGAAGAAAATCCAAGACATGGGTTTCTCTGCTCTTCTGATCATAGGCTGAGTCAATCAGCTCTTTGGTCACGCATCCTTAGGCTGTGCATGCCCAGTTTTGATGAAGGCGTATTGATTGACTTGACATTCTTTTTCGGTGCTGATTCTCTTCACTCCTGGACTCAAGACCTGATGGTCACCAGGGTGGGGTTGGATTCTCTTCTCAGCACACCGAGAAGGAGCGTATCAGGTAAGACCAACGCCCCTTCTCCATTGTGCTGAGCAGAGAATCCAAGGCATGGGACATACCAAAGCCGACAGTCCTAAGGGTGGGTAGCAGTCCGGTCCTGAGTCCCCCAATCCATATGCAACTTCTGAAGCACCCGCCTGCCGAAGGCTGCTTCATCCGAGCCGAAGGCGTCCAGCTTGTAGTGCCTTATGAATGGAGATCAGGAAGACCATGTTGCTGCCCTACATATTTCCTCGATAGAGGTCTGTGTATTCCATGCAGTAGTCGTGGCTGCGCTTCTGGTCGAATGGGCTGTCACTCGCCTGGGTGGAGGTAGGGCTTGGCTCTTGTAAGCCTTGGCGATGCATGCCCTTAGCCATCGACCTATGGTTGATGATGTAACCCTGTTACCCAGTGTGGATGGTTGGAATGATACAAGCAGGGATTCTGTCCTTCTAATAGAGGCTGTCCTCTTAATGTAGATACGGAGGGCTCTCCTCACGTCCAGGGTATGCCATTTCTTCTCCAGTGTGTGTCGGACTTGGGCAGAAGTCCAGTAGGATTAATTCTTGCATCCTGTGGAACGAGGAATTCACCTTGGGAAGGAAGGAGGGATCCAGCCGCAGGACCACCCTGTTTGGGTGGAATATGCAAAGGCCCTCTCTTGTGGAGAGAGCTGCCAGTTCGGATATTTGTCTGGCCGAAGTGATGGCCACTAAGAAGGCCACCTTGAAGGTGAGGAACCTTAGGCTGCTCGATTTCAATGGTTTAAATGGCTCCAAAGTGAGTGCTTTTAGTACCTTAGGTAGGTCCCAGGTGGTATACCTGTGTATTACCGGAGGTTTCAAGTTAGTTGCGCCTCTGATGAAACTGCGCACCACCGTATGCCTGGCCAGGGATTCTAGATTCCCGCATGATAACACCAATGTCAGAGCGGCTATTTGCCTGCGCATGGTATTAGGGGACAGACCCTTGTCCAATCCCTCCTGGAGGAATTCCAGAATCCTGGGTATTGAGACCCTGGTGGGATCAATCCTTTTTTTTGGAGCACCAGCTACAGAAGGTCCTCCAAGTCGCGTCGTAGATCCTGTTGGTCGAGGGCCTCCTAGAGGCCTGGATTGTTTGAATGACTTTACTGCAGTAACTGTGCTGGTTCAAAGCTGTCTGCTCAAGTGCCAGACGGTCAGTTGGAGCCACTGTGGCTCCGGGTGAACTAGGGCTCCCTGAGTGAGGGAAATCTTGTCCTGCAGTATCCTCCAAGGCCGAGATACTGACAGATTGACTAGATCTGCGTACCACGGCCATCTGGGCCAATGAGGAACCAGGAATAAAATCTCCGCTCTCTCTGTTAGTACCTTTTTGATTACTCTGGAATGAGCGGGAGAAAGACATATAGGCCTCCAGGCTACAGAGTGCATTGGTCCTTTCCGCCTCTGGCATTGGGAATCTGGAGTAAAACCTGGGCAGTTGGGTGTTTGCTGGGGAGGCAAACAGTTCCAGAATCGGGTTTCCGAACCTCTTTGCCAGCTCCCTGAACAGGTCTGGGTGCAGGCGCCACTTTGAATGATCGACCATGGCTCTGCTGAGCCAGTCTGCCTGTACATTCGTTGTCCCTGAGATGTGTTCCACTCTGATGGAGATAAGATTTCTCTCTGCCCAGAGACCTAATCTTTCGGCCTCCCGCATGAGAGTTCTGGAACAGGTGCCCCCTGACAATTGATGTGGGCCTTGGTTGGTCACATTGTCAGTCAGGATTAGTATGTAGCGACCTGATACCGTCTCCTGGAATCGTTTCAGGGCTAAGTGGCTTGATCTGAGTTCCAGACAATTTATATTGTTCTTGGGGTCCAATAGGGACCATTGTCCTTGTGCTACCTGGGATTGGCAGGGAGCACCCCAGCCAAAAAGGCTGGCGTCCATGGTGATGGTCAAGCGATCAGGTTCCTTGAACCCACATCCCTTGGTTATCGCCTGCTATCTCCACCATTGAAGGAATTGCAGCACCTTTGTTGGGGCTTGACCCCTGAGTTGCTCCTGCCTGATCGTTGGTAAGGCAGGAGGAACCATTGTAAGGTTCTGGCATGAAGGCGTGCCCAGGGTACGATCGATATGCAGGGTATCATTTTGGCCAGGAGTTGCGAGAGAAGGGCCAAGGGCACTATTCAGTCTGTTTGAATTTGACCCGCCAAGTTCTTTATGTTGAGTTGTCGCTCCTGGGACAGGGAAACCTCGCACGCCTTGGTATCTATGACTGCTCCCAGGTGCAGGAGTCAATTGGAAGGAACCATATGACTTTTGTCGAAGTTCATGGAGAACCCGTGATCCTGTAGAATCCGGCTTGTGGTCTGTAGGTCCTCTGTCACCCAGCGGGGGGAGAATGACTGTATTAATATGTTGTCCAAGTAACACTGAACATGCACTGGAATAGTCCTGAGGTGCGCTGCTAGTGCTGCCAGTAGTTTGGTGAAAGTTCTGGGTGCTGAGGATAGGCCAAATGGTAGAGCCCTGTACTGATAATGACCACCTGCATAATGGAATCGCAGAAACTTCTGATGTGATGGAAGGATCAGAACGTGTAGGTATGCTTTCGTCAGGTCTATGGATGTTAGAAAGTATCCCTCTCGAATGCTCTCCAGTATTGATTGGAGGGATTGCATCTTGAATTTTCTGTAAACCAGATGTCTGTTTAATGTCTTCAGATCCAAGATCGCTCTCCAACCCACCCACCCGAGGTCTTTGGTACTACGAATAGGATGGAGTAGAACCCCTGTCCCTGTTGGTCCTTTGGGACCGGTTGAATAGCCTGAATGTTCAACAAGTGTTGCACTAATGATTCCATAAGGCTTTATTCACCTTGTCCCTTGAAATAAGGCAACTTATGAAGAAGCTCGGAGGAGTGGAGAGGAATTTGAGGGTGAGATCTAGTCTTACTGTGTTCAGGACTCGGGTGTCTGTGGTGGTAGACTCCCATTGATTGGCGAATAGGCCCAGTCTTCCGCCGATGGGAGGGCTGGACCTGTCATCACTTATTGCGACGAAAGGCTCGACTGTCTGTGTATGGGCACTTGCCCTGGAACTGTTGACTATTCCTGCCTCTGAATCCGGATTTGTCCGGCTGTCTATCTTGCCTGTGGGTGTGCAATCCCTGGAATTGTGGGGTGCTGAATCCCGTGTCTGTAGACCGAAAGGATGGCTTCCGGAAATTGGGTGAATGACACTGGTCCGTCCTTTTAAACCCCGAAGGTAGAATCTTGCCTCTGTCCTTAGTCTCCACCAAGATGGGGCCTAAGGCCTCTCCAAACAGCTTGCTTCCCTTGAAGGGAGATGAGGCTAGCTTCCATTTATATTTTAAATCTGCTTGCCAATGGCGAAGCCACACTAAGCGGCGGACCGCAACTGCTGAGGCAATGGCCTTGGAGGCGTACTTGGTAGCATTCAAAGTAGCATCCGTCGAGAATTCTAATGCCGCTATCAGCTTGTTGATATCCTGTTGTGAACGGCGGTCCCCAGGAGTAACCTTTTCCTGCATCTTATTCAAAGCCTAAAATTAGAAAACTTTCTGCCCTCTAGGAAACTAAAATATTCCCTAAAATATTTAGGGAATTGTTAAAATTATTTGTTGGGTAGATCATAAAAGCAGCTTGAGTATGAAACAAAATTCAGGAACTGAATGTTGGAGATCACCAAGAAGCCAACTTTATGCGTAGGAAAGCAAGGAGGTCCATGTGTTAAACTGGCAATCTAATTTTTCATAAATTGCACAATTAAAGCGATAATGCTGCATCTGTAGCATTTGACCTTTAAAATAACACTGATTTTGCCTCATTTTAACTCCTTTATCCTGAAAAGCATTTCATGACCAGTGTTTAATGAAAGTCACATATTCATTGCAGTTTTAACAACCATGAGATATTTTAAAAAGGTACTTTTAAAAGGCACACAATACATTGATTTAAAAATCAAGAATCCAAAAGTAATTGTAATTTAGTGAACTATTATAAGAGTAACCCAACAATAATTTGTTCTAAATTCTCATTGCATCAGAAGGAATATTTTAAAGCAGCAAATAACTAGAATGAAAATTTCAGAATGAAAAATTTAGATGAGTTTTCCAAAGCAACCTAATTTACAGATGAAACCTCACAAATGTGTTGCAGATTACAAATTATCTAGTGGGAAATTATAGAGTATAAGCAGTAAGAGAAAAAGCAATTTATCAAAGTTGATTCTATCTCATTAAAAGATTGTATAAGCAAGAGTAGAAGCTGGGTTGTTGCAAAGGTCAATCTTGCAATGTCAGTGAAGTCAGTGTGCTGAATTTTGGGGGTGGAAACGGAAGAGAAGTAATGTAAACACCAGATTTAATGTACAACTATAAAACAATTTTTAAATGGAAAGTATATGATGGTCAAGATGTACATCTTTTTTATACTGACAAATCAAAAACTGAATTATTTCAGTGCTTGTATATTTTAATAAAACCTTTTATTGCAAAATGATAAAATCATACAGTAAAAGAAATTGAGCTAACAATGTTACAGGTCTAGACAGAATCTTCCACTTCTACAGGCACAATGTATCTGAAACGATGCATTGTTGAAATCCACTATTTCCAACAGAAGAATTAAATACATGCTGAAATCTCACACTGAAATTGAAGTTAAAATAATAGACTTTTGATAGAACCTTAGACCAATTACAAAAGAAACATTGCTTGTTTTAATTCCACAAAATAACTGGTGAAAGTCTGTTCTATATTATTTTAAAATCATGAGAAAACTTAACTAAGTAAAAGCTAGAGTATTTGTGCCAATTAAATAAACACTACAAAACACTGGAGAGAAAGAAAGCATTATACAAAGTGGAAAAGTACAAAGCAAAATAATTCTATCTTTTTTCCTGATAATTATTTACTTTCTTCCATTGGATTGCAGTAATTATGGAAAATTCTAGATTTAGGCATCAGCACAAAGGAACAAAAATTATTTTTGATATTTTAGGTAATAAAGTAAAATATAGCTAATATCTGAAAAATATTCAACCATCTAAAATATTTCATAAAGAAATGTAAGTGGAATACAAATAAAATTTATTAAATATATGAGGAAAGTGTTTTTCTTTTTTTATAAATTGATTATTTTGCAAAACCTCTTTACAATTTATTATTGAAGAGATTGTCAATATTCATAAAGTATGCAAAATAACTAAAATGTATTTTGTAACAGATTATGTTTATCAGTAACATTTTACTGCTTGCTCCTATAACTATCACATTTGCCAGACCATTTATCCCTTTAAAACCCATGCAATGATAAATAAATGCCTAACTTACATAGAAATCTTAAAGAACAAAAATGAAATTGAAACCTTATTATATATTTTATAATAGTGCACATTTTGCTCCTGGAAAATGTGACTTCAAACATATAATTCATATATTCTTAACTTACTCAAGTTAGCTTTTTAATTAGATATTTAAGGATGAATAAATAGTAATATCTATTAATCTTAACAGGTTAGTGAATGAATGTTTTGATTTCCTTGATATGATAATGAATGTGGACATATTGCCTCTCCTAATGGAACTGCTTTTTGAAAACAGACATCCCTCTTGCACTAACACCGACTGATATTCTGATTAGTGCAAGCACAACCAAATCTTGGAAAAGGTGTAGGCACGTTTTGCCCCAAGTATATGCACAGTGGTCTGCTTTCTCTTCACAAAAATAGCAGCATTTTCTTAGTTTTTTAAAAATACTATTAGTGTTCAGATAAGCAGCCACATATACTACTCAATTACAGTATAGCAGAATTGAATAAAAGGAATTATGTTTTAGGTAAACCCGATATAAAAAAATATATAGCCTACAAAAATTATGATTTAATGGGCAACCATTATTTTGATAGACATATTTATATGAGATGTTAATGCCAATCTTATAATTAATAATTAGTAATCCAGCGTCCTGGAGCAATATCAAACATATCCTCCTAAAAGCACATTAAAAATTGAAACAACCTATATTTTTTCCTTCGGTAGGTGGCAGCACTTTGCTGAACTTATCTGGTCTCAGAAGTTAGAAGGGGCAGGCCTGTTAGCACATGGATAAAAGACAATCATGGACTATCAGGCCTATACGCTAAACTAGTGAGTTGAAAATTTTCAATGAAGAAGATCATGGCATATGTCCATGAATACAGCAGACATCAAACTCAAAAGAGGTTCTATCTTAATATCTCGTTTCTAAACTTTGCGCTATTAATTTACCTTTCTATTTATGCTTCAAGGCAATGCTCATGCAAACCTAAGATACAACAAAATAGGAATGTGGGTCATAATATTTTTATGTAAGTGAACCTATATCTCAAATAAATATGCACCGAAAACTTTTTTTAAAAATCTATTATTTTACAAAATAGCAAATACAAAAATTTAAGAAGTAATTTTAACATCGTATATGAATGCATCGTTCTTGAGTAAATGCTATTCAAAAATACTGTTCTATCTTGTTTCAGATATTGAATTTAAAATTATGTTTGTAAATAGTTATATCTTTTACAAACCTTTATGAATGATTAAAAATAATCTTAATATATTTAAAACTGAATACAAAGATTAACATACCATATCTTTTTTTTTCTAAATCAGCTGATGTGAATGTCAAAACAATGATTACACATATTTATGGTAATTTTAAATTAATGTGACCCTTTGACCCCAATCCTTCACCGAATGACTTTTGCAAACCTGCTGGAATAGTCAAACTCCCTAAAATTCTTCATAACAAGCTGAAACAGAACTGAAACAGAAAACTGAACTGAACTGAAACAGAAAACCTTCTGTTCAATAGTTTTACTTCATAGTCTAATATTTGTATATATATATCCTGAACTAATTCATGAGAAACAAAAACTTAATTGCTCTTACCTCTAAATCTGTAACATGTGACTGTATCAGATTTGCTGATTAGCATAGTCATGCTAAACTGCTCCAGAGACAATTTCATCAGCCATTTTGAGACTGCACTGTTTCAGCTACACTGAAAGTGTGATTAAAATGGCTGCAGTGTGTATTCAGTCTCAGCCAGTAAGAAAGTAGCAATGTGTGAAACACTTGTCACAAAGCACCTCCCTCCTTATGGAGTATACACTATTAGTGCTATTAGTGCATGTGCTGCAGAGATATGGCACAAGTGCTAGAAGTAAAAAAAACTCACAAGCCACAAAGACTGTCTCTGCGAACCAATCGGTAGCTCAGAATATAATATCTAATCCTGAACTGAATCCAAGCAGCTGCAAGTCCATGTCACATATTATTGACTACAGGAATGAAGCCAGATATTACTGGCAGGCAAGAAATGCTATGCAGGAGGAGCCTGAATTCAATTCCTTTTTTCTTACAGCATTATAAATTCTGCTTAAATCATTTACACTACACAATGTTACAAAAAGAATTTTTTATAAGATGCTACACAGAAAGGTAAGTATTAGGTTGTTTTTAATCAACTATGTGTTTCCAACATAGTGCTTTAACTGAAAGATCCAGAGTAAATTTTAATTCACATCAAATAATTTAAAAAATAGTAAATTGCTAACCTCACCAGGCTTGCATATTTGCTAAATAGTTATATTTGATCTCATGGAAGGGAGGGAGGGAGGGAGAAAATATATAAAACAATCAACTAAACTGATAGTAAATTAAATAATCATACAAACTTGTCTTAATGCAAGCATGTTAATGAGCTTATTTCTCAATGTGGGATAAAAAAATCTAATAAATATGTTCTTAAGCCTATATATTACAGAAATATTAAATTCTATACCTGAATTATGGACATGTTAGAAGTTTGTTTCGTATCCTAAGGAGTTGCTTAGCAAATTTCATTGCCGAGATATAAATATATTACCATATTTTCAGTATTGGCAATATATGTTTTACTGCCCAGTGCCCAAGAATGAATTGCTAAAATTTAAAATAATCAACCAAAAATTATTTTCAATGACGTTGACAATTAAAACAAACATCATTCAGTACTACTTAAAGTCAAGGTGCTTCAATTTCATCAGGGATATTATTAAGATAGTGATATAATGCCCGTCCCTGCCTCTCTTACCATTAGACATGATGGTTGGGGTTCTTCAGAATTGGAGATTAGCAACACAGATTTCCTATCTCCAATGTAAGTAATCCTAATCTTTACCCTCATTCTTCAGAGACTGAGACAAAAATACTAACACCAAAAGTGCTATATAAATAGATTAAAATGTATATGAAACAACATTTTATCCCATCGGTACTTTGGATTGGTATCAGTAGATTCCATGTTCCATCTAACCTTTTTAGGAGCTTCTTTAAGTGAGAGGCTGTCTTAAGTCTTGCAAAGAAAAAGAATGCCTCCAGGCCCCATACTCTTTTTTGGAAGAGTTTCCGCTTGCAGAATAATAAACTGAATTGGTTACATGGTGAGCTATAGAAGCTGACACAACATAACCTCATCAATAAACTTGCTGGCCAAACCGGTATTGGTAATTGATCCTGACCACAGTATCTATTTTTGAACATTACTATTTCTAGCATTAGTTTTTATTTGATATAAATTTATACCTAAATGTTGTACAGACAACGAAAATCATTTCAGTATAAATATCATTCTGTGTGTATCTCAATCAATTTTACTACACTATCTAACTCATGCCACTCAGAGTTACCTGAACCATTGCAGCAAATAAATTTGATAAACAAGCAAGCAAACTCCAGCACTACTGTAACAAATTCCAGCTTGATATTTATTAAATTTATCTTCTGCCCATCTCGTGGGTCAGGCAACTGAATGGCTTGAGTTTAGATAATAGGTATAAAAATAGTTCTAGCTTCAATATGGTCCTGCAAAAAGTGTTTAGGGGCATTTTAAAATCTTAGGAGATAAGTCTTTGTAACTTGAGAGATAATCACTTCCAAAGAAGAGCTAGATGGGAGCTTTTAAAGCATGAAATGGTGATTCTGACAAATGGCAAAATAAGCAATTTTAATTGCACACTGAAATATGAGTTGCAATCAGATTATTTGAATCACTTGTAAGCAAAGCCTGGAAAGTCAATACCAATACTTTGAACTGGCACAATCAATGTAGACATGTGGTAAGGAAGGAAAAAAAAGGTATACTGGAAAAGGTTTAAGACAATATGGACTGCATTAGTTTGGACCAAAGACAAACACAACTGAAAGAGGAATTATTTGGCTGCCTCAACAGCAGGAAATGATAAAATGTTTAGGGTCACAAGAGAAAAGTTGCAGATTCACGTGGTTTTATTAATGAAAGAACCTAGAAAAAAATCACTGATAAAACTCCCAATTTTACAGTCAGTGATAACAGTGGTTGATAGTTTTGAAAAGGAGTATGAACGAAAAACAATTAGAATAAAAAAGAGGGCTCCAAGCTCAATTTGTCCACATTAGTCTGAAGCAGCAGGAAAACATCCACCTGGAAATTCCAGGAAGACAGTTGGAAGGCTATCTTCACCCAAGACAAGATCAGAGAATTACAGCTGAGCATCACTGTGACAGATGAACAATAACAACAAAATTATCAGAAATCTGAAACAGATTATATACAGTAAACAAATGTGGGCCTAAAACAGAACCCTAAGGCTCCTAGTGGGGAGTGACCATGCTAGATTGCAATTCAACATACTGCAAGCACAAGCAATGGAACAAAATCAAACTGGAGTCTTGGACTTTAAGAGAGCTGATTTCAACAAAATTAGAGGATATCATGCATAGAAAAACTCAAGAGGAAACCAAACCAAGAAATTTGGGAAACTTTAAAAAGTGAGATTATAAAAGCCCAGTCTAGCACAATACCACTGAAGAAGAAAAATAAGAGATCCCAAAAGAAACCAGCATGGCTGCATAAGGAATTCTCTGATAAACTGAAAGGCAAAAAGGATAAGTATAAAAATGGAAAGAGATTTGAGTACAAATCATCAGACCCAGATGGATTACATTCCAGGATCTGAAGGAGCTGGAAGACAGGATCTTAGAACCACTGAACTATGATCCTGAAGAACAGGGAACTACCAGAGGACTGGAAAAGAGTTGATGTGGTTCCCATTTTCAAAAAAAAAAGGGGGGGGGAGATCCAAGAAACTACAGACCAATCAGCCTGACATCAATACCTGGGAAGATCCTGGAAAGAATCAAGTGAACACCTAGAAGCAAGCAAAGTTATAACCAGAAGCCAACATGGGTTTGTCAAAAACAGATCATGCCAGATAAACCTTATTGCATTTTGGGCAAATTGGACCAGTGAAATGCTGTGCATATAATTTATCTGGATTTCAGTAAGGCATTTGATAAAGTAGACCACAACCTACTACTTCATAACATAGAAAAATGTGGGTTAGACAGCATCACTATCAGATGCATTCATAACTGGCTGACCAACTGCATTCAAAGTGTAGTCCTCAATGGAACTACATCTACATGGAGGGAAGTATGCAGTGAGGCACCTCAATGTTTTGTCTTAAGCCCAGTACACTTCAGCATCTTCATAAATGATTTAGATAAGGGGATATAAGAGGAACTCATCAAATTTGCAGACAACACCCAGCTGGTGGGAAAGGCCAACACTCCAGAAGACAGGCTCAAGATTCAGAAGGATCTTGGCAGACTTGAACACTGAACCCTACCCAACAAAATGAAATTCAATGTAAGGTTTTATATTTAGGCAAGAAAAACCAAATGCACAAGTACTGAATAGATGGTACCTGGCTCAACAACAGTAACTGTGAGAGGGATCTAGGAATTCTAGTGAACAACAACAGTGTTCTGCAGCTGCCAAAAAAACTCAACAGTAGTAGGCTTCATTAACACAGGGATAGAATCAAGATCACTTGAAGTGTTGGTAGCACTTTAATAATGCCTTGGTAAGACCACACTTGGAATACTACATCCAGTTTTGATTGGCACGATATAAAAATTGAGACTCTAGAAGAGTGTGGAGTAGACAATAAAGATGATTAGGGGACTGGAGGCTAGAACATATGAGGAATGATTGCAGGAACTGGACATGTCTAATCCAATGAAGAGAAGGACTGGTGGTGACATATCAGTCTTCCAATATCTAAGGGGCTGCCACAAAGAAGAGGGAGTCAACCTATTTTCCAAAGTACCTGAAGGTAGGACAAGAAGCAATGGATGGAAACTTATCAAGGAGAAATTCACTTACAAATAAGGAGAAATTTCCTGACAGTGAGATCAAGCAATGGAACAAATTGTCTCCAGAAGTTGTGGATGCTTCATCACTGGAGGTTTTTAAGGAGAGATTGGACAGTGATTTGACTAGAACAGTGGCGGCGAACCTTTTTTGGCTCACGTGCCGAAAAAGGGAGGGGGCGCGCTCGCGCGCGTGCCCACACCCATTCCGTCCCCCCCACGCATGCGCACAACACCCCCCCATGCTGCCTCCTGCGCATGCGCACACACCCCCACCCCCACACAGGCCCACTTACCGGAGCCTGGAACGACGAAACGGAGCCTGGAACGATGAAACCGGCAAACCGGAAGTGCGAAAAAACGCACTTCCGGTTTGCCGGTGTGCTGTTTTTTGCACTCCGGAGGGTTCAGGGAAGCTCCCTGAAGCTCCAGAATGCAAAAAACTACAAAACGGACAAACCGGAAGTGCGGAAAAGTGCACTTCCGGTTTGTCCGTTTTGTAGTTTTTTGCATTCCGGAGCTTCAGGGAGCTTCCCTGAACCCTCCGGAGTGCAAAAAACAGCACACCGGCAAACCGGAAGTGCGTTTTTTTCGCACTTCCGGTTTGCCGGTGGGAACCCTCGCGTGCCGGCTTCTATGGCTCCGTGTGCCAGCTCTGGCACGCGTGCCATAGGTTCGCCACCACGGGACTAGAATGACATAGGGACTCTTGCTTGAGTCTTGGTTGGACTATAAGACTTCCAAGGTCCCTTCCAACTCTATTATTCTATATAATCCTGAGGAACACCCACAGATAAAGAGAAAGGTTTAGAGCAAAGTCCTTTCTATATAATCGAAAAGTACAATGGGAAATACATAACATTAACCATATAACTAACACTTATTAAAGCTATACAAGATAGAATTCAATGATCAAAGAAGGCTCCTGTGACAAGTCCAACAACACCAATACTGATAATTGATGGCTTGCCTTACTCACCAGCAAATCATAACCCATAACCAAATCAAAGCAGTTGAGATCAAATAGAATGACACACCAGAACCTGGCTGTAATGGCTCAGGAGGTTATTTACTGACAGATAAGAAATTAAGAAAGACTTTAATAACCATCAATGAAGCATTCCATGAAGAATAGCATATATAAATAGCATATATTTATGAAGGTTGCCTTATGTGACTGCCATTTGCGGCCTTCCCAGGGAGCTTGCAAAAAAGCATAGGGGGAAGTTGAATTGGATTTGCTTAACCGTGTGATTTGGTTAACAACTGAGGGAAAATGGTCATAAAATTGGGCATGATTCATTTAGCAGCCACATTGCTGAATGATGGAAGTTCCAGTCCCAATTGTGTTTGTAAGTTGAGGGCTATCTGTAGAACACAACCTGTACTAATTGGCATTTGTCTTGGGAAAGGGTTACAACCAGTACTCTTATTACAAAGGCTTAACCAAGTTTTAGTTGTAACAGAAAATAAAATAGATTAGATAATCAGATAAAACTGAATCTTCTAATAATTGAATAGGCAGTCCGCAACAATTTGTCAAAGAAGAAACCAACAAAAAGGGGAGAAGAAAACTACAGGATTCTATGGTATTTTCAAAAGCAAACAAAACAACAAAAATCTAATAAGCATATAACAAATTAAAAAATACAACAGTATACCTACACAAATGTAAGAAAAATAACCAATGTAAATAAGTTTATTAATGTTAAAGAAAAAGATACACTTAAATGATGAAGAGGTTTGATGTGAGATGGCATAATATAATGATGCAATTCCTAGATCCACATAAAATTATAATAGTTTAAATAACTGATATTTTGAAATAGGAATGTAGCCACAATAAATTAAAATGAACAAATCAGTAAGTAGCATCCTCTTGATTATCTTAAGAAAACAGCAACAACATTGTCTCCTAATTCTAAATGAACCCTCTGTTCCCTCAAAAACATGCAATTTCGGTTGGACCAGTTTTATTTATAAGTAGGATTGTTAATCATAGATATGTGCAGAATTGTAAGAAAAAAAACAGGGTAGAATGTTGAAACGAAGAATGTATTGAAATAACTAGTAATACTACTGGAATTATCAACAGCCATTCAACATCGAAGCTAATTTTTAATTGGAGAATTATAATGCCGTTCAAAATTATAGAATTAAGTAGGTGGAAACCAGATTTTCAATGACTTTTCTGCATTTTAATATAAGGCAGGAAGAGAGGGAACAATTATTCTTTGTGTATCTACAGAAATCCTCCGATCAGCAGAAATCTAGCACCAAAAGTTTGCCCAGCAGCAGGCAGCTATTTAGTAAAGAATCTATGGTTGGGTTATATTTGCTTTGCCACTCAATTTTCATTATCTCGTAAATAAGAGGGTAAGACCATTTAGATTTACCTTTGGTATTATAAACATTCTCTCTCCTCTCAGTAGATGCAATTATGTTGTAGAACACTATATATTGCAGGAAGAGGAGATGGGTAGTTTTCAAGTTGGACTTTCAAGCTTATTTTGTTTTCCTCTAAAACATTAGCTTTCAGTGGGTCATAAGTTTTTCCTTAATAAAAATAAAGCATTGAAAACATGGACACAAAAAAATATTCTACACAAATTTATTCTTGATTAGCTTTTTCAAGGGGGAGGGCGAAAACTTAATACCTGGATATTCTCCATGCTGTGAGAATATTCCGCTGATCCAGACTGCTTACTTGTAGAACATAAAAACCTAAACTCAGCAGTGAACTGCAGCTATGTCCATAAAAGGCAATTTTAAAGAACAATATAAAAAATCTAACCTAAGGGGCTTATAGGGAAGGAGAATCTCCAATCAACTAGTTACAATTCACTTTTACCAAACACCGAGTATGGTTCAAAAACACAGTAAACAATAAAAAATGAAACAATATTTAAAGATGTTGACTGATTTTGCACCTGAATTACTTTCAGCTGTATTTTGTACTCCATCCTGTTATTTCTCAAAAAAATGTTGTTAGATATATCGGTTTTCTGAGGTTTTGATGAAAACTTCATTCAGCATTATTAATCAAATTTGATTCTGCCCGGCGACCAACAGGTCTTAGCCAATCTCGATTGCTCTAGCACCCTTTCAATGGAAAATATTTTGCTAAGTATGTTCAAGGGACAAGATATGAATGCAGATCTTGGAGTTGTGTGTCTGATAAATGTAGACGACTTCCTGTAAAACCTTTGGAGTTATTAATATCTATCCTCTGAAATATATTTCATATATTTCTGCATGTTGTATATTTTAACTTGCCTGAATTATACACTTTAACCAGTATTCAAAATAATTAAGTTTTGAATAATCAAACATAACAGTGTTGCTATTTGTAATATAAATTTTTATGTTAATATTTATATTAAATATATTCAAAAAAATAGTTTCCATGTGAACTAAATAAAAAATGTTTATGGGATTTTTTTAAAAAAAATTATGGCTAGAGTCTTCTCTTTGCTATTTAAAAATATCCTGCACTTTTCATTATTTTTATTAATTAGTTACATATATTTCAGTATATTCCAAGAAAGAAGCAGGGATAGAATAATTTAAACTTTTAAAAGTACATAAAATTGTAATCTTCTGTTGCTGAGAAAGACAAGGCCTACCGCAAAAATTCTGAAATACAATTGCATCAACTTTTAAAACAAAAGTTATAGTCTTAAAAATCAATGAAATCTTGGATTGTGAAATTAAATAGGTCTGTTCAATGATACAGGAATAAATTCAATGGTAATACTAAATATTTGTAAATATTTGTGTTTGGAGTCAGTAAATTGCTGACTGAAAAGGAGCAATATTAAACTCATTCACAAGTTAATATATGATGAGGACTGTTTGTAACTGCTCACAATTCAGCAAGATTATTTGTGGAAACATCTTCTCTATGCTGTTTTTAAGCATAATTTTATAGATACGTTTATACTTGGATATCACTTAGAATACTGATACCCAAAAACAAAATCACTCAAATAGCCTACCTATGCAATTATTGTCTTAAGAAACTTTACTATAAAATTCATGTTAATGTTGTTAATTTTATTAAATAATAATTAGTCCAGACAAGTGTTTCTTGTTATGCTTTTTATTTTTCACTAATGAAGCTTCCTTTAAGTCTTGTATAAAAGACATTCTAACAAATGGTCAGATACAAACTAAAACAACTAAGAAAAACTAAATACCCAATTTTCATACACAAGCTGGAACCTCAGGGGAAAATTCTGAATACTGTAGAGGGAAATTTTTCAGCATAGTTTTTTCCTCTCCGACAAGGAACTTTTGTTATATATGACAATTTATGAATCCCCACAGAAACAATTTTTACTTATATATTGCAATCTATGTGTTTCTTAATTTTAAATAATGTAACTTTTAAAAAAGTTGATCATTTCTATTTTAAATATTTTGTTTAAAAATATAAGATATATTAGATAATTAAATCATGCAAAAATTGGCAGTATTCCTATTATCCTATAAGCGTATAATGTCTAAATAAAAATGACATTTTGATACTGCTTTAAACAATGATGGGATCCCAAGTTCCTTAATAGGTATCAACCCTACAATTATTATTTTTAACAGCAATTGAAAATGCTTATTTAATGATTTACATCATTTATAGTAGTTCATCTTAATGAATGACATACTTTAAAATCACTAGTAAGATTTTGGCCGAATAACTTATGGGGAAAAATCTATCCCATTAGTATGTTGATTTATTAATCAACCACACTTAATATTAGTGTTTGGTTGTCATGTAATATTTTATGGATATGTGTATGGTAGTATAAATACATGCTTAACAATATTTTCTCCTGAAATGGAATTCTTTCAATTACTAAGCAATCTTTATATTAAAGAGACACTGAGCTTTATATCATTTGGATGTGGTCACTTAACAGCATATAAAAAGTAAAACGAAACAGTTATCAGGAAGTCGGAAGATAGCTGCAAATGTAGAGCATTATACAGTATTGTATTGTTTAGTAAAATGTAAATATTTAACTTTGTACATACCTTTTTATTCATACTACTTGTTCTGTTATTTATGGTATTGTAAGCTGCTGCCCAGAGTCATTTGGTAGTGAGATGGGTGGGACACAAATTCAGTAAATAAATAAATGAAATACTACTTCTGCACTGCTGCCATATTTGCAGTTTGGTGCATGTACTGTATGTAGTGTAATATAAAATACAAAATTTATAAAAAACAAAACCGTCTCCAAATTCGCAAAATATACCACCCTTGAGATTGTAAAATTATGTTAGAATATTTAAGTTGACAATTTGGAATATTAAATGTATGAAGAACAATTTTAATGAATTTTTCTTGGCAGTTTCAGTCAATATAATTCATCAAATTTTCAAGGGTCAAGCAGACTTCTCTGACACTGTAGGTGAGGGAAGATATGTGTCTGTTGTTGACTAGGGAACACTCAAACAACAAAGCACAGAACAGGAAGTCGGATCAACCAATCAGCACGCAGGATCCACAGTTGGGTTTTGGGAGGTGTTTGTGTCAGCCCATCTATGGCCATCTGCAACCTATGCTTATTTGACCACTCCTTTGCAGTGTAGATATGCAGTGATAGCTATGGGCAGTTGCGGGAAACTCTAAATCAGCCTTAACATTCTACTGGAGTTTACTGCTTTTTCAGCAAAATGGTTTCTTCATACCTCCTAAATGTATTATAGAGGATTAGGATTCAGAGCAACTTGGAGGGTGTGAAACAAACATAGAAGGAAATAGAAGTTTCACTGCATGAATGAAAATAATGTTGGACATAGCCTTACGACTTAAAATTGCCTAGATTAAAGTAACCACCACAATGAAGTGTTGCAATGTACGGTATATAAACACATGTCAAGGTTCTAATCGTCCATGTTCTCTTCATAAATTCTCTTATTATCTTGCTTTTCCATTCCTCTCTTTTAGCCAGCAGTCATAAGCACTGAGAATACAATATCTTCAGGGGCTGTTTAGAATTCTCTTTATCCGCTTTGCGTCTTTTAAAATTCTCTTCTGTATATCTGCAAACATTGGGGATTCTCCTTGCAAACCTCATGAAATACCCTTATTGTGTCTGGATGGTGGCTTTTTTGACTGACAGAATGAATCTCAGAAAATAGTATTGATATTAATTGACAAGGGTAATAATTTATTATACATTACTATTATCTTTATTTATTAATAAATAATTACTGTTATTATCTCATACTATCATTGGCTATTTGGGATCTTCATATATTTTGATTTATAAGTTTGATTTGTGTTTGTTTTTTTCTTATCTGACACAGTTATATGAAGGCACAACAATAAAAAGCATACACCTTTATGAAGGTTTATCAGATACTCTTTTTAACTACAAGAGTATCAATAATATTTAGAATACTTGAAAGTGTAATTTTAAATACATTAGGGCTTAATAATCAGTTTTGAAAGCACTGATGAAAGCTTAAGTTTTCAAACATTTCTAGTCAACGCAGTCACTCAGAAGAGGCTCATGCTTTGTCTCACCTTTTCTGAGAAGGGCAACTCGTTAGATATGGAATTTTATGCGCACACTCACGAACAGTTTCCATGGGGCAGCTATGGTGACATCTATTTACCAGAAGGGAAACTGAGCATGTTGTTCCTAGTCACTTCCATAGCCTCAACAATGCTATCAGATTGATTACCCCACTCCATTGAGTAGTTTTAAACAAAAGAATTGATGATAACCCAAAATATTGTAAGCCAATCTAAAATATGTTCTTGGCAATGCATCTCTTCTTTTCCAACGAAACAAAACAAGTCAAAGCAGTTTTTTAAAAAATGGGGATTAGAATCAGATTAATCCAGCAACAACTGAAAATACCATTTCCCTTTATACCTAAACATATGGAGTTTGAAAAAACACTTAACAAAAGATTTTCCTTACTGCTAAAGAGAGTACCTTTTTATCCCCATAAGAAGTGAAAGTAAGTTAGAATATTTTTCCAGAATGTTTGGCCTGGAAGGAAAAAAAATAGTATTTGCAACTCTTTTTCCTTACAACTCTAGAAACTAAATTAACTAAAAAATGAGTGAAACTTGGAGGTTTTTTTCTCATGATATTTATATTAAACCTGTTTAGCCATTCTTACACTATCAATAATGTTAACCTACCTAACAGAGTTGTTGTGCATATTAAATCTTGACATCATTCTAAAGTAATTTGAGATCGTTTGACAGAATGGGAAAATATAAATTTAAAAAATAAAGCTTCCTCCATAGAACAAATCAGAAGAGAAAGAATATCATTCCCTCTCAAAGACTAAGAACAATTACCGTAATATTTTACATCAAGCCATTTATAGAACTTACAAAGATAAAAGTAAAATAAAAATAAATTGATATAGACACACAGAGCAGGCTTTTTCCCAAAGCATATAGCATAGTGTCCACACGCATCCAAGTAGGGCACTGGTATGTCATTTTCCCATTGTGTTTCTTGCACTCAGAGACACCAAGACATAACGCCATAATGAATGATCAATGTGCATTACAACATTTGCTCTTCTTTGCATTGCAATGCATTGAATGAAAGATATGCATATACACGACATAGTTTTTCTATCACTTCATAATAAATGGGTGCATAATCCTTGAATACAAAACAAGGAGATTTGGAACCTTTTAATTACTTATTCACAGAGAAGATTGTGCCCATAGTTTGAAGTTTCATAAAATATAGCAGTTTAAATCTCACCATCAATGTATTTTCCACAACAGAAACTAGAAACCAGCAACATTATCTACCATGTTTCAGAGTGGAGAGCATACTTACTGTTAAATTCAGATAATTTTGCTGATAATACTATGCTGGTTTTAAAATAAAAGCAAAGAAAGTTATTTGTGAATAAAACAGACACTGATAATACAAAACAAAGGGAGCTCTCTTATTTATCTTAGAAAAAAAGCTAAAGGTCATATAACAGTGTAGCAATTTTAAAAGTTAAATAATATTTTAAAATACTGCTAATTTTGATATAATTGTCATATTTATAAGCATGGCAAAATTGCCATACTATTATATACCACTTTCCCAGAATTTAAAAAAAAAACCCATAAATCAGCACAAATAGTTCCAGAAAACACCTTTGTGAGGCATTTTGACTTTTAAACTACAAAACTACAGTAATTTTACAGGTTTCTATGTAATACATAAATGAATGAGAATTAAATAATTATATCCTAACCAAGTTTTTATTTTATACTCTAGCAGTATTGCCAAGTAGCCTCTCATCTCCTTTAAAATTATGTTTTTTTTCAATTTTGTCAATATTTTAGCAGCAAAGTTTTAAATCCATAGCGAGTATCAGTTCAAGCAAATATCTTTTCTAATTAAGACTATTTTTATTTATAAATGAAAACTATTTTTCTCTTACATACATGTGAATGTTTTGTTTGTGCATTTATGTATATGCACATGAATAAACAAAGGCAGAAATATTAACATCTATTAACATTATATAGATTGCAAAAATACACAAGATAGCACTCTTCTTGAAAATCCAACTTTTGAACACTATCACAACTGGAAAAATATCTCTTTTACTGTAATGAAAAGGTTATTTTAATTGTCCAATCATCCAAAGAGCAAAATGAATAAACTGTTGTCTTACATAATACTAAAAACTCTACCTTATTTATTGTATTATTACTTTCTAAGTTTAGTCTATTCTTTAAGGACGCTTGTCAGTACTTTCACTTTGTGTATTTAGCTCCTTCTCAGGGCTACAAATCAGGACATTTTTTAAAACGGAACGTATACAACTAATCAATATCCAAATATTTACATTTTAATGAATAAATAAAATTAAACCTGTGTTAAAAGACAAACAAAATTGTCCCACCGTACTTACCTTAAACTCAAATAAATAGAAACATCAAAAAACAGCATAACCCAGCCAATGTAATTTCAGTCAGACTTCAGCAGCAGAGATGTAAATTAAAATAATACAGCACTAACCGATTACATGAGACTAAAATCAGGTGTCCTCGATTGCTCATAAATCGGGGAAATGGCCGCTTCCTCTGAAGAAAACCTCCTCGACGTGCAACACTAGAAACGAGGGTTTCAGGCGCGCTTATGCAATGCGCATGCTCAGGCACATACTTCCTGCCAGGATACAGGAAACCACCACCCATCAACCAGCGGTGGGAGGGGGGGATAAGGAGCGAACGGAAACTACCGCCAGGAGCGGCAGTGAGGGCTCCGGAAATTTTTCACCGCGTCAGCGATTTGGACAAGGCAAGTCGGAGGAGGATCAACAAAACGGAGAAAGTATTTCCTCATAAAAGATGCCTGAGGAGAATTGTTTTTAGCTGTACTAGCTGCGGCTGGCTGCCACCGTTTCCAACACAAAACCTGACCTGTATCCAACACCCGCTCCCTCCCTCCCCTTTGGGATTGCAACAGTACCTGCGAGTGGAAGTCTCTTCGCCGCCAGTGGTTCAGAGCGCTGCTACAAGTGCTGCCGTCCGCTTCCACTGCCGCCGATGATTCAAAAAAAAAAACCACACAGCCTACAGCATGTGCTGGGCCGTTATGCAAATGAGCTGTGATTTTCCCCTCCCACTCTCTTGGCCACACCTCCTTTGAAAAAAAGCTGAGGGGGCGGACGTGCGAACTGCATTCTTTCGCCGGCCAATCCACAGATCGGCCGTTTCGACTGTTATGCAAATAGTCCACAATTACTTAGCATATTTGGCTGGAAACTCCTCCCCTTCTTGCAGTAAGGAAATTATTGGCTTGAGCGGCAGATAGTTGATAAGCGAGTTAAGGTGGAACGGAAGTCTTCGTTGATTGTTAAACTAGAAATTGACGCCAGTGGTACAGGAGAAAGTGCTGCTACAGTTTACCAAGCTGACCGAGGTAGCGTAAACTGTCTCGGCTGGAGTTAGTTTGGTGTATCTGGATAGCTTTGAAATCAGCATGTTCTTGAAGAGAAGCTTCGTGTTTTACAGTTTCAGAGGAGTCCTCAGTGTCAGTTTAAAAATTTCTGTATTCCGTGGTAAAAGTAGTGAATAATGTTGCTACACTTTGGAGGTAACAATTGTAAAATTGAGCTGCCGTACAGCTGTTACTCGTGACCTATTTGAATATCAGTTACGTTCTGATATTCTCACAGGCAATCTATAGCGTCTACTTAAGAATCAAAGGTTGAGTTCGTTTAGGGTTATTCCTAACCAAAATAAGTTCACTATTCAATTTTTTTTGAGTTGTATGTTCTTTATCCACAATATATCTCTTGTGAATAAAATGTTATGTAATAAAAATAGCTTTATTATAAGTTGAATGTATTGAAGCACAATATATTATCTCCACATTTTGGTCTTTAGTTGCGAAAATAATTTTCAGCTAGAAAATAGTTGAATTGTTATTAAATGGGAAATAGGAAAGGCTAAATACTAACATACCTTGTTTGCTTTTCTTACCAGCTGCTTTTTCCTCTCTACAGTGATTTTCCACACCCTTTTCCCACAAGTCTTTTCTTCCACATATCCCTTCCTACTTCATTGCCTGCAGCAATGCTAAGGTATTTTAAGGTATTCTGCAGGGACAAAACTACTCAGTATGTATTCTAAATACTTATTTGAGTTAAAAACCTTAATGTTCCCGTTTTAAATTTGTTGATGAAATGAAATCAAACAGTAAACAACACCAAACTTTTAATATTTAGACATTTGAGAGAAGTGGAAAATGGAGAAGTGGGAGATGGGAATAAAACTAAAGAGCCAGAAAGAACTTGGTATTTTTCCCCACAGTACCACCAACTCTAAGCATGCAGAGGAGGAGAGGTATTATGAAAGGCACAGGTACATTTGCCATCTACTTGTTAGCTTCCTAGAAGCATAGACGGTCATTGAAATAAAAATTGCCTCATTCGTTTGCACTTTACTCTCCATTTCCCCTACTTTTGTAGACTAGTAATTCAATCCCATTCATTCTGTAAGAATAAGTAGAGGCCATGTAAGCAGGTTATCATCTTTGCTCTTCCCCCGCCCCCCACATATTTCAATGGCTTTAGCTGTATCAAAGATAGGTATTGTTAAACAAATAAAGCAGTATAGTTAGTCCTTGACTTACAACAATTCATTTATTTACTGTTCAAAGTTACAACGGCACTGAAAAAGTGATTTATGACTTTTTTCACACCACGGTTGCAGCATTCCCATGATCACCTGATCAAAATTCAGATGCTTGGCAACTGACTCACATTTATGATGTTTGCAGTGTCTTGGGATCATATCATCACCTTTGGCAACCTCCTGACAAGCAAAGTCAATGGGGAAGCCAGATTCACTTAGCCGTATTAGTAACTTAACAATTGCAGTGATTCACTTAACAACTGTGGCAAGAAAGGTCATAAAAATGGGGCAAAATTCACTTAATATTGTCTCACTTAGCAACAGAAATTTTGGGCTCAATTGTAATAAGTCAAGGACTACCTGTATAGAAGAAGAGAGCTGGTAAGCAGCTAGTGATGGGGCAACCAATACAGGAAAGAATTGCAGAATCCACGACCACTGTCTTCAGTAGTATAATATAAAGGGTATAAATTTACTAATAAATACAGTACCAGTGTCCATAATTTTGCATTGTAAGGTATGGGAAGAATATGATTCCTGGATAAAAAATGCCACCATAATGCTACTCCGTGAATTCAAGGGGGCAGATAAGATGATGAAATCATTGATGATCACCTCTCAGTATTGTACTCTACAAAGGGAAAGTAAATGAGCAAGTGAAGTGCCTAAAATGTATTTTAAAAAAAATAGGAGCAAGCATCTGTTGCATAATTTAGAAGAGGTCAGAAGTCAGACTCAGAAGAGAAAGGATGTATGAACATATCGCTATTTTTAAGAGCAACAGCTAAACATAAACAGGACACACTAAACTGGTGAAAATTGAAGAATAAATATGACGGAACACAGCTATGTCTCAAAAGTTCTATATGACCCTGATAATTGGTAACTTTTATGATGGCAGTGAAAGCTGTTTTGTTCCATCAGGAACTTGAGGCCTAAATTAGATTACATTAAATTAATTTGCTTACCTATGGGCTATTAAAAAGTGAGGGCTGGTCAGATAAAGCACAAAGAGAACAGAGAAAGTACAATTAAAAGATGAGATAATGCATACAGTTTAAAAAACATGCTTTGGCCCATAACTTATCCTAATTGGCATCAGGCTGGAACTTATACCAAAATTACTTTTATTGCCCTAGAGCAAGAGTTCATTTATTATTAATTTTTGGCCCAAATAGGCATCATTAACTACCCATTCAGCATTCCCCTTTAGTGTGCAGTTATTTCACCTTCTTATTCATCTCTAGTTCAAGAGTTTTGTATTGGTTTGAATGTATCCAGGAATCCAACCAGATTTTTTTTAAAAAAAAATAAAGTCATACAAAAATATTGTCAGTTTTCATTCAGGGAATTTCATTGTGGGATTGAATCAGCAGTTAAATCTCTATCTATTTTAACCATGGTTAAACAATAATATAGTTTGTGACTTAGCAACATTTGTGAACCAAGGCACTGTAGTTTGTTCAATTCATTCACTGACTTTGGGCAATGTTGATTAGCTGTTATTCTGCACAATTTGTGAATCTCATCAATATCAACTGAAGTTTTCTTTAAAGCTATATATGGCACTTAGAAGTCATTTGGAATATAAACTCCTTGTATTATATTCCAAAGTAATTTGGAATATAAAGTTCTTAATTATTTTAAATTTTAAGAAAGATGTTGAAAATTGAATTTAAATATCTACCAGAGCTATACATTTGTTTGAAGGTATTGCATATTGATAAAAGACAGATCATGCAAAAATGCATGAAAAATGGAAAATTCTATTTAACATATATTGGATGAAAAAGGAACTTTGTATTTTAGGGAAGTAAATATTGTATGTGGACTAAGACGTGTAAATATTTAATATTCATACATAAACTAATATTAAATATTTATACTTATTAGTCCACACACATTATTTGGTTCCCTTAAAATATAAAGTTTCTTTTTTATCCCATTTAACATATCCCATTAACATTTATATGTTAAATATAAATGTGTATACCATTTTAGTCAACTGTGCATCTATTTTACATTTAATGGGAATGTGCTAGCTATACTTTTCATATGTGGTGCTCCACTCACTCATACACACATGTAAGTGTGCTTTAGAGAGTTTATTAATGTTCCCTAGCAATTCCCTTCACCCAGCCTCAGAACTGTCCCAAATAACTCCAGCCACAAGCAAGCCAAGGTTAGTACACAAGGCAATGGCCAATAGTGCATAAAACAATGGACAGTCGCTCCAACAAATTAGTCTACCAGACAAACTTAGTCTACCAGGCCAAATGGAAATACGCCCACAAGAGCTCACTTGGCAAGAAAAGTTCAGAGTCTCCAAAGTCCAGCAGGAAACATGAACAAACACACACAGCCAGAAACCAAACACATTGTTCCCAACAATGCTTCCCTCTGCCTGTCGTGATAAATAGTTTTCCAATGCAGCCCATCAAGATGGGCGGGGCCTTCTTCCAAGTAATCTGGCAGATCACCATTGCTCTTGTCTCTTCTCTGCCCTGCGTGCTCTCGGATCCAGCACGGAAGGTAGCTCCTCCTCTTCACTGACCACCCGTGCAAGCTGTCCCCAGCCGAAGCCCCCTGTAAATCTCTTTTGGTCGGCTGTTCAGAGTCATTAATTAACTCACTTCCTGACATGCCAGGAATGAGCTCATCCTCCCTTGAACCAACCTCCGAGGAAGAATCTGAGGACTCGTCCAAGGGAGACATCACATCATGCCAAATTTAAATACTTAATTATCTTGTTTTCAGGTAGAGCTATTGCAACAATGTAAGAGCAAATACTCAAGACTATAACAAATTGATATCAAAATCAGTTTTTTACGATCTAGTTCAGGGGTGTCAAACTTGCGGCGTCACGGCATCACGTGACGTGACTTTCCCCCCTTCACTAATCAGGGCATGGACGTGGCCAGCATGTGACACATCCAGCCTGCGGGCCTCAAGTTTGACTGCCCTGATCTAGTTGGACTCTGCAAAAATCAAACATTCAATTTGAATTATTATTTTTCTACACACTTTCCAATTTAAGTAGAATGATATTAGTTTCTTTATTCTCATTTCAATGGCTTACAAATGAGCATGATATTAATTCTTTTTGAGACCATACCAAGACTTAACTAGGTGAAAGTCATTATTGTTCAGCATAATTTACTATATGTTATTTAAAATTTTATAGCATTTTATTTTATGTTTTTATTTTATGTTATTCTACAATTCCATTGTAGAATAACATACAGAAACTAAAAACATAAAAATAAAAAGTAACAGAGAGTCCTGGATAAAGTGAATTATCTGGATCTTTTCCAGTTGGGTTTCAGGCCGGAATATAATATGGAAACAGCATTGGTTATGCTGGTGGATGAACTCTAGTGGGGCTGGGACATCCGTGAAGCAACTATCTTGGCTTTTGATAAGATCATGCCATCTTTCTGAACTGATCATAGGGTTTATGAGTAGGAGGCACAATGATGGTTCTCCTTTTTCTTCTTAGGCCTGTTCCATTCAGTGTTGATATGGAGGAGAGGGCAAAGCATTATCTGCAGGGTGTATCAGGACTGGACACTCTAATTGGTTTAACATCTACATGAAACTGTTGTCAAGGTATCCAATAAAATGAAGTGCAATATTATTAGTACACTAATGATACTTGATTTTATATTTCAACCTAACAGTGCTTTCAAGAGCATCTTGCAGTGAAGATCCGGATGGAAAGGAAGAAGCATAAGTTTAACTCTGAAAATATGGGAAAGGCTGTGGGTCCTAGGGATTTGCTATTTTTACTTTTTTGTCTAGGGAGTGTTTATTCCTAGACAAAACTGGAACACAACTGGGAGATTCTCTTGGATTCTTAGTTAATGCTTAAAGAGAAGGTGGCAGCTATGGCTAGATTCATGTGATGCAGTGATTGCGCCATTTTCTGGATTTGGACTTCCTTGTCACTTATGCCTTAATCACTAATATTAGGATTGCTGCAACACACTCTATATGGGTTATCCTTGAAGACTATTCAGAAGACTATTGAGAAGCTGCAACTGTTATAGAAAGTGGCCTTACAGACAATTATGGGTGTGCCCTGCTATGCTCATATGGCATCTTCATTGTGTGAGTTAAACTAGTTGCCCATATACTTCTGAGTATAATTTAAGGTGCTGCTTGTGATATATAAAGTCTTGTCATAGATCCTGGTTCCTTGAAGAACTACATGTCTCCCATTATTTCTGCCTGCCCGATAAGATCTGGCATAGTAGCATGCTTAGATTTCATTTAAATAATGTCACTTGGTGGGTCCCAGGAAGTATGGCTTCTCTATCATGGAACCTGCAATTTAGAAGGGAGCCCCTCCAAGATGTCTATATTGTCCCGACCGTTATTCTTTAAGCGAGCCTTGAAGTTCTGGTGTTGTGTGGATTTCTCATGCCAATGAAGAGTTATTTTGTTTTTGTTTTTTTTAATCAAGGCCTTTTTTTAAAAAAAAAATCTGATCTTGCTTTCTTATTAGGTGTTTTTACTGTTATCTACCCAGAGAGTATATGAAATAAATGTGCAAGTGGCCACAGAAGAACTAGACACTGGACAAATTATGTTTTATAGTTGCTCTAAAATTGTGGCAAGGGGGCTAAAACTTAAAACCTTTGGAAAGACAAGGTGCTATTGAATTCAAACTGAAAATTTGGGTTGTGCTATGATTTGGTTTTGTCAGGCCACGAGAAAACCTAGAATAGTTATTATGGCAAGAAGAACTCAAGCATACTTTTTTTAATTACCGGTATTACCCCACCTAAACTCCCCCTCAATAAAATATTGGGTGCCCCCAAGTAACAAAAACATTCCCAAGTCTTAATTATTGCAAGCAATACATGTAACTTTGTAAATGTTTTTGACAAAAGAAATAGAGCATCAGAAATGGAGAAAGATTATTTATGGGAGTTGCCAATGCTTTTGTCTCTGTAACTTTGAAAGCTACATAATAAACAACAGAAAAATGGTTGCTATTGCTTTGAATTACAGTATGTTTTCCAGAGTAGAAAAGATAATTTTCTGTATTCAGTTTTATTTTTAAAATACTTACATGTTTTGATACAGCATTAACAACACATTCGTATATACATTGTGATACATTACTCAAATATACAGTATGAACACTGAGTTTACTTGAATTTAACTCTTAAGAATTGCCATCTTAAGCATTTGTACATATGCATTTTCTGATAGCGCTCACTTTATGTACAATGATAATTGAAACTATTTGTTATATGAGGAGGAAAGGAGCTTTCTTGTTATTTGGATTCATAGTTAAATAAATTAGAAGATAATTGTAAAATAAAAATAAACATCAACATAAAGGTCACAGCTAAGACATCATTATAGTCTGATGTTTCATATGTTTATTTTATAGATTATAAATAATCACAGTATATGTAAGTAAATAACTTCTTTTTTGCTAATTATCAACGCTTTTGCTAATTATCAACGCTCTTCATAATTAAAGTTTACGTAATTTCATGGACAGAATATTGGTTAGTTTGATTAAGTGAAATAAGTATTGTTTCTGAATTTCGAGTTCTTGATCAAATTAGTCATGTTTTATGTTTGGGCCAGTGCCCAAATCAGTGAAATGGGAATAAATGGGATCTGCATCCAAGAATTTATTTAAGAATATAAATGGAAATTGTAAAATGTTTCCAAAATTTAATGTAATAAAGAACATTACTTTGAATGGAGAGCAACCAAAATTAAAAATAAATTTAAAAATGTATTTGACATTAAAAAAACATTAAGCAAGGCATCAGATAGTCCATTAAAAAGCACCAGAAGAAGACAAAAGTAGAATTAATTCATGGTAGATTTTGGCTGCTCCCTGCCACAGATGGTTGCATTGACAGGGGTACTATGGTAGCAAACAGCTGAAAAAAAGTAAATGGGGAGATGTTGCCATAGCAGCTAGCCACATGGCAAAATGAGGAATGTTGCTTAGCAACCATGAGGGCTTCAAGGCACAAGCATTCCATAGAGAGCTAGGAAAGCAACAACTGGAATGGCTGGGGGAGGGGAAAGAATTAAATTGAAGGACACAGAAAGAGTGCTTAATATGAAGACAAGGAAAAACAGGGGAAAAAGGCAAATTAGCAAGAAAATCTAACACCAGAAATAACTGTGGTGGTGGGTAAAATACTGTAGGAATGTTTTATTTACAATAACATTTTGATTCAAGATATTAAAAGTTACTGCAAAAACAAACATTTGTTTGTTGTATACATCTGCAAATAAAATACTCTCCTTGAATAACTGGAAAAAGGAACTTTTAACAGGCTGTTTAATTTTTGTTGTTTTTCTACAAATTAACAAATTAATAGATTTTTTTCTATTATAATAATCCTAGTTCCTATTGCACTTGATAAGAGGTTCACCATTTATCCTTATTAAGCTTTGGAAGTGAAAGACAAAATCCTTAACATTATGTACAGTAGGTTTGTGCCTTCAGTCAAAAAAATTATAATTTGTCAAAAACAAACGTTTCTGCAATTATAACACTTTTCAACCATTTTTTAACTTTTTGCATCCCACCTGCATGGAAAAGCTCATTGTTAAAAGATATGATAATTAATTCTATAATTAATTTACAACATGTTAATTATGCCAAAGACTAAGGGACAGAATTGAGCTTGAGAAGATCAGATATTTACAATCAAAACTGACAAGTATATTTGTCAGTACAAATTATTCAGCTATTGGTTAGAGCAAAGATATAACCTATGTCAGAATGTTTGCTAGATACTATCCAATTTGGTCTAGTGAGTCTTTGAATCATTTCAAAGCAGGCTTAAAATAAAATTTAGAAGAGCTATCTCAATTTTTATAAAAGCTTGCCTAATGTTTTCTTAAAATTTGGATAGGTGACCTAATTTGTAAGCTGCCCAGAGTATCTTGTAGAGGAGACGTGTGGCATAGAAATTTAATAAATAAACAAAAATGAATACCTCTTAGCCATGAATAATGTCGCAATATTGTTCTGAGGAAATCTACTGATGCTTCCCAGGGGCTGGCTGTTTTGTGTAATTATGACAATCTGAAATGGACAGATACATTATAAAAGCAACAAAAAGTAAAACATTGCTTGAGTCCAAATGATAGGTGTGGATTATGAAAATGTTCAGCAGACACTCCCTGGAGTTTATTTCTTGTTCTGTTCTGCTTGACTTTAGCAAATTCTGCCAGAACTGAAAGTAAACATTTTTCTCATGCACAAATTTCATAGACTCCTCATTACCAAATGTTAGAAGAAGTGTTGTGGGAATGAGAAGTGTTGTAAGAATTCCCGCAAGTGAAGTTTTTTCTCTCCAGAATCAAAATACATTTTTTTACATTCAGGCTATTTACAGTGGGTTACAATTATAGGAAAATGAATTCTGGTTCGACATGAATTTTTTTTATATAATACCAGTGTTTGAGCGATCAGGTTGCCTTGGGAAGTGATAATTGTCCTCTGCTGAAGGCATTTAAATTGTCACTGGATGGCTGTCTGCAGGGTGCTACAGTGTTTGATATACCGTATTTTTCTGAGTATAAGACGCACCGCAGTATAAGATGCACCTTAGTTTTTGGGGAGGAAAATAGGGGGAAAAAATCTGCCTACCAGGTATTCATCTGGCTAGCGTCCTTAGTCTGGTCAGCTTCAGCACATTATTTTATCCCCTGGTTAGGACTTAAAAAAACCTTCTGAGAGAGTAACAATGAAAGAGCCTGCAAGCCAGTAAGAGCTGGGAAGATTGTTAGCACCTGGTTAGGGCTGGAAAAAAACTTCTTTGGAGCAAGTAGAACAATGAAAAAACCCTGCAAAGACTTAGGGCTGGAAAAACATTCTTCTGAGAGAGTAACAATGAAAGAGCCTGCAAGGTAAGAGCTGGGAAGATCGTTAGCACCTAGTTAGGGCTGGGGGAAAAGCTTCAGAAAAGCTACATTCAGAGTATAAGACGCACCCAAATTTTCAGCCACTTTTAGGGAGGAAAAAGGTGCGTCTTATACTCCGAAAAATACGGTATTTTTTATTTATTCATTTCTTTATATTCCACCTTTATTATATTCAACAATTGTGTCAACAATTAGTAATCATAGATTGATGTCTATGATTATCTGTTCCCAACCTGACCCTTCAAATTCTTGCAACAGTGTACCATTGCCACTCTAATCAAGTCCATCCACTTTGCTGCTGGTTGTCCTCTTTTTGTCATCTTTCGCAGCTTGCTCTCTGTAATAATGTTTCCAACATTTTGGGACCTAAAGTGAGAATTCTGGATTGATTGATTGATTGATTGATTTATGATCATTTGTTTTCTTGGCTGTCTTTCTCAGATGTCTTCTCTAGCACCAAAGTTCAAAACTGTCAATATTCTTTTTATCTTGCTTCTCCAAACTCCAGTTTTTGCTTCCACAGAATATCTTAATTACCTGCACAATTCTGATCTTTGTAAGTATAGACATGTCACAGCGTCATAATATCTTTTCCAGGGTCATTGTTACCCTATCAAATGCTAGCCTGTGGTGTATTTCTTGATTACTGGTTCCTTTACTATTGATAGCCAAGCTTAAAAATTAGAGCTAGCTATCACTTCAACTTCAACTAAAATTCTCAATTTTAATGCTTGCTTATTATTTATTTATTTAATTAATTAATTAATAATAGTAATAGTAATAATAATAGTAATAGGAGGAGGAGGAGGAGCTGGAATCGACTCAAGGAAATAGATGGCATGGGATAAGATATTCTTATTCCATCAGCAACCTCCAGCCGTGAACGTCCCCTTCAGAGCCTCAAGCCAACCAGCAAAACCCAGTTTTGGAACCCTTCTAGAAGGCCAAAAGAGTGGGAGCAGTTCTCACTTCCAATGGTAGAATGTTCCACACAATGAGACTGAGAAAACACTTTTCTGCTTGAACCCACCCCCCAACTGAAATTCCTTAGCTGATGGAATCCAGAGGAGGCCCCTTCCATTGGAGTAAGAAAACTCCTCAGATACCCTGGACCCATGCCATGGTTGTTATTCTTGAGTCATTAGTTTGGTTTTCCTTAGATTTAATTTTAGTTTCATATTTTTGTGTGCTCCTTGATAGCAATTGGGGCTGGGATTTCCAACTTCCTGCCACCTTCCAACAATATGTACACATTTTATGATTGGGTGGTCAGTACAAGTTGGTAAAAGAATAAAAGCTTTTGTTACATGTATTGCCAAAGTCTTGCTTTATCCCTTAGCTGATATGGACCAGAACCTGCTGGCCAAGACATTTTGCTACCTGAGGTAAAAGAATAAGATTGTGTCCTAATTTATCTGCAGAATCTGCATTCTCTATCTCACTTGAGAAGAGTTTAACCATTTTTCCCACTGTGCCAAACACCATCCTTTATAACACTATTCTTCTTACTCAGGAAGGTTAAATTATCCTCTCTAGCCAAGGTGGTCTTGTTCCTAATCACCTCCTCATGCGCTTGCTGCTTTATTGAACGATTGAAAGAGTCCAGACTGATGCAAAACATTTGAATTAAGTTAATTTTCTACCCTTCCATCCTGATACTTGTCTTGCCAGAATTTCATTTTTTAAAACTAAAACATTTTATTTCTCTTTTTTGTTGTGGTTGTCTGAATTGGGCAGTTAATAAACATTGCAAATAATTTTTACATATAATTTTATTTAAGGTTTTAAAAACAAAGATACAAACTAATACAAGTTAATATAGAGTAAGTAAGAAAAATAGAAAAAAAATCACAGAGATAGCTAATAGTGCAAGAAAGAAAGAAAAATAGAAAATAAGGTGGGAAGAAGTGGCTTCTGATCTTTTGTACAGCAGTTATAAGAACAATTATAAATTCACCTCTTTCTCTAGTTACATCATGAATCTCTTTCTATAATTTATCCTGATTGTCAAAATCATAAATCATGAGTTCATTTTCATTAAAACAAAAATCCAACATGTAAATAAATTTTAAATACCTGTTTATTCAAAAGATAATATACTACAGGGGTATCAAACTCAAGGCCCGTGGGCTGGATTTGGCCCGCGGGCAGGATTTGGCCCGTGGGATGCTTAGATCTGGCCCACGGGGCTGCCCTGGAAACAGCAAAGGACCAGCCGTGGTGCCTCTGCGAGCGAAAACGGAGCTCAGGAGGGCTGTGTGCAGCCCACAAGCTCTGTTTTCACTGACAGAGGCCTGCAGGAGGCTGTCGCAGCTGAAAACTGAGCCCAGGTGAGCCCTGCGCGCATCCCCGAGCTCCGTTTTCACTGGCAAAGGGCTGCAGGAGGCCAGAGCGGCCAAAGTGATGTCGAGCTGGCCACCCCCACCCCAGCCACCCCTATCCCCCTCGAGGTCAAACACAACCTTGATGTGGCCCTCAATGAAATTGAGTTTGACACCCCTGATAGACTAGATTGTTAAATATAGAATGTAGCAGGGATGAAATCCTCCCGGTACGCCCCGGTCCGGGTGTACCAGTAGCAACGGCCACCATTGGTTCGGAGAACCGGCAGCTGCCACCGCGCTAGTTGCACCTCACCCACCTGGATGCCGCCATTTTCAGCATTTTAACCCTCTACGCATGTGCAAAGCCTTCTGCGCATGCGCAGAGGGTCAAACAGCATGTGGCCGGAGAGGCCGATGCACCCCCCCGCCGAGGCCGCTCTGGCTGAGCGATCTCCGGGCCTCCCCAGCAACAGGCATGCCGGGGCCACCTTGCCTGCCTTCGCCTCTGTGTGCTGCGCCTGGAAGGGGCCGCTGCCGTCACTCCCCGCCTAGCTGCACACGCCTGCCTGCCCTCCCTCAGCAATCCCGCTCATTCACTTTTGTTTGGTGGCAGGAGAAGGAAGAAAGTGATGTCTGCGGCCAGCCAGCCCTCATGGAGTACCGCGCTGTGTGGAAAGAGAAGCTGAGTCTCAGCTTCTCTTTCCTCCTGGCCAGATCTGTCCCCCAGGCCAGGAGCAGAAGCCGCCCGTCCGCCTGGGTCTTTTGCAGAAGGGAAGGGAAGTGTTTTCGGGATCCCCTCCCCGATTCAAAAAATGGGGCATGTGACCAGTGCTGTGTGGAAAGAAATGCTAAGTTTGCTGAGAAGGAAGAGGTGGAGGTTTTAAAGTGTTTTCCTCTCCCGCTTTCCCGATGCACATCACAGAGCTGCACGCCCTCTACCTTTTCCTTCTCAGCAGACTCAGCTTCTCTTTCCTCCTGGCCAGATCCATCCCCCAGGCCAGGAGCAGAAGCCGACCGACCACCTGGGTTGTTTGGAGAAGGAAAGGAAAGTGTTTTCAGGAGGCAGCGCCGTGATCCCCTCCCCGTTTCAGAAAACGGGGTGTGTGGAAAGAGAAGCTGAGTCTGCTGAGAAGGAAATATCTGCTGAAACGTCGCAATGCGAACCGGTGGCAAAGGTAAGTGGAACCCACCCCTGCTCCTGTCCAATATATTTAGAGTTTTCATTTCATTCAGTACCTGCTTTTCTTAAAGTCTGATGAACTTAGAACAATCTCTTCAGCAAGAAGTCTGTAAAATGCACAGAATAAAGTGAAAGATTGTAAAAACTGTCCTGGTTTTCAGACAGAATATTAGACTTAAAAATTCAGTGTACATGGCAGTAATTTTAGCCTGCAATTGCAGTGCTGATAGCCACAGGAAAAATAGACTTTCAAATATCACCTACTATTGAAGTTACAAGGTGGTTTGCATTCACTGCATGTATGATTTTGTATAGATTGTCAAAGGCATACACCAGTCCTTGACTTACAACCGTGATTGCGTGTGATCAAAGATACAATGCTGCTTATGATCCAGATTTGAAATATGAATAACTGGGCCCCTCCTATGGGAATGTAACCGCATTTTAGGTGCTTAGCAATCAGCCCACATTTACAGCATCCTGCAATCAAACAACTGCAATTTATGTTTTTGTCAGAAACTGGTATTTACTTCTGGGTTACAGCAAAAAAACAACCCATAGCAAACAATTGGTTTCCTTAACAACCATGGTGTCCACTTAACTATCATAGCGCTCACTTAATTATTGCAGCAGTTGCTTAATGACTGCTGCAAAAAAGATTGTAAAAGTGGATGCAGTATGTGATGACTTGCTTGACAACCATTGTGACTTATGACCAAAATTGTGGATTCAATTATGGTCATAAGTTGAGGACTACCTGTACTGAGAAGCAATTAGCATTTTAAAACTTGCTTTTGTAGTATCTTGAACATGAAAGGAAATCCACTATAGATAGAGCTTGATCTCTCTTCCTATTCTGTTTTCTTTTATCACATAACATTTTAGAAGGCAAAAAACTTCACTGCATGTGGAGAGGCTTTTGGAGTATATGGGGAACAACAGCAGGGGGGGGGGGAAGACTAAGGCTCCAATATGTATTTCTGATCCTACAATCAATGCAGCTAAAAAAATGTAAACCCCTACTAAACTTGCTCTTTAAAAATGCAATTAACATAACATGGTTTGCCCCTTAATCCTTTGGTACGTAATCAAAACACAGATTTTCCAGTTTCAGAGATTTTTTTTTACATACATACATGATTCATTATTCCTAATTTGCTTATTCCAAATAAGATGAAAATAATTTCACAGACAAAAAGTTGCAATTTGACAGTGAATTGTTTCCCCCCCACAAACATTAAAATACAACTTGAATAATATTTTTGAAAGTGTTGGTTGTGAAAAATAAGATTGTAATCCCACCATAGTTCTGTTGCTATAAATACTGTTTTCTGTTTCTCTCTTAATGAAAAATTTACAGATATTTCATAACTGAGGTGCCAAGAGGGAAACTAATACTGCTATTAGTATTAGTATTAGGGAAACTAATACAGCAATTAAGGAATTATGACTTAGTTCTTGAAAATACCAGTCTGGCTCTCCACGATGGAGGCACTAACATACCCAAATGTGATGGATATGGGAAAAATTGTAAGATACAAAGATATTTTAATTGAGAAGGGCGAATTGAAAAACAAACAGGAATTGAATAACCAAGGGATAAATTTAGCATGGTAGCCGCATGTACAGATACTGTACAATCTAGATATTATAAAGATGTTAAAACATATGGTTTTTATAAAGAACCAACAGAATTGGATCAAATCTTAATAGGATCGGAGGAGAAACTGATTTAAAAATTCTATAATTATTTATTGACTATTAGAACTTAGAACTAAGGAGAAATTTCCTGACAGAACAATTAATCAGTGGAACAGCTTGCCTCCAGAAGTTGTGAATGCTCCAACACTGCAAGTTTTTAAGAAGATGTTGGATAACCATTTGTCTGAAGTGATGTAGGGTTTCCTGCCTAAGCAGGGGGTTGGATTAGAAGACCTCCAAGGTCCCTTCCAACTCTGTTATTCTATTCTATTCTATTCTATTCTAGAATGGAAGAAGAGCAAGTAAAAGAAACCATGATAGCATGGGCTAAACATTTTGGGTATTCTATAGAATTGACAAATGGCAAAAGTTGTGGGACAGAAACTGTAAATTGACAACGTCCATTGCATATAAAGAAAACTTATACAAAATGTTTTATAGATGGCACTTCCCCCCAGCAAGATTAACTAGAATGTTTAAGAATATGTCTGCCAGGTGTTGGAAGTGCAATCAAACCCCGGGCTTGCATTACCACATGTGGTGGACATGTCCGAAAGCAAAAAAATACTGGACTAAAATACACACCTATCTAGAAAAAATGATAAAGGAACATACAGATTTAAAACCACAAATATTTCTATTGGACATCATACCAGACAAATATAGTAAAAGGAATGCATATTTAATAATACATGTGTTAACAGAAGCCAGAATCATGTTCGCACAACATTGGAAGGACAAGGAGATCCCCACAGAAGAAAAGATAATAACATTTTTAGAATGTGCAGAAATGAATAAACTAACATTTGAAATTAAAGAAAAGGAAGACACTGAATATTTTGAGGTATGGGATCTGTTTTATCGATGGTTAAATAAGATAAACAGGAGTTAGTACTTCTAAAACTACAAGGGAAAGTTTAATTTTATTATTAGGGTTGATTTCTGTAATTTATTAATTTTGATTAATTCTGATTAGTATTAACAATATGCATTAATATTATGAGGGGAAAACACTGTTATTATGAGATTACTATTAGAGAACTCTATTATTATTACTATGAACATTAATCAAACGAATTGTAACTGTCTATATGCATTTTGAACATGTTGCTCTTTCTATTTATATTAATAATAAAAAAAGAATTATGATTTAGTTGCTGATGTAAGGAGATCAAGGATCCAATCATGATGAAGCAAATCTTAACATGAAGTTCAAATTCAAGCATAAGAATTTGTCCTAGAACTGCTACCAAGAAAAGATACCTTTGCAGTCCTCCAATATCACTCTTTCCATCTATCTTTTCATCCATGCCTAACTCTAGGAGCAATAGAAGAGAGAGAGAAATATTGTCAACATTAAGCTAGAAAGTTTGGTTGGGAAAAATTAAATTCACTACATCAAACCTGTTTGTCTACATTCTGGAAAATGGGAGGTGGAGCTTATGTCACCACAGTAATTTACTGTATAACTTTCCCTTGGTTTTGAGCTGAAAGGTAGTTTGGAGAACCCCCCAAAATGAATCAACGGAACATAGATGTCTTCATCTTTTCTCCTAAGGGAGTGCAAATGCCCATACTTCTTTCTTCATAACAATAAACAAATAGAAATAATAGATTTTATTGGCTCCCTAATTAATGGATTGTAGTCTTTTTTTAAAAAAATCTATTCTTTTATTGTGAAAGAACTGATTTTTTTTTTAAAAAAGAGTACAATCCAAACAAATCTGAGTGCAGGATATTGTGTGAGGAATGGATAGATGAAGACATCTATGTTCCATTGATTCATTTTGGGGGGGTTCTCCAAACTACCTTTCAGCTCAAAACCAAGGGAAAGTTATACAGTAAATTTCTGTGGTGACATAAGCTCCACCTCCCATTTTCCAGAATGTAGACAAACAGGTTTGATGTAGTGAATTTAATTTTTCCCAACCAAACTTTCTAGCTTAATGTTGACAATATTTCTCTCTCTCTTCTATTGCTCCTAGAGTTAGGTCTGGTATTTGTCTGGTATGATGCCAATTCATGCCAATCTTAGGCATTGGAAATAACTCCCTTTTAGCTGTTTCTTGTTCCTACTCCTCAGCTCAGCCACTTAAAAGATTTTATTTATTTATTTATTATTTATTTATTTGTCAAACATGTATAGGATAATAGTAGTTTGTATAAACATAAGTAAAAAGTAACGATAAAAGAGGACAATAGGACAGTAGGACAGGGACAGTAGGCACAGTGGTGCACTTATGCACGCCCCTTACAGACCTCTTAGAAACGGGGAGAGGTCGACTGTAGACAGTCTAAGGTTAAAGTTTTTGTGGTTTGGGGAAGAAACCACAGAGTCAGGTAGTGCATTCCAGGCATTGATCACTCTGTTGCTGAAGTCGTATTTTCTGCAGTCATGTTGTCTTTGACTTGGATCTGGATCTGTCTTTAGGCAGAAGGCTTTGCCATGTTTCAATTTGCTAGGGTATTCCTCTCTGCCTTCTAAAACAGGGGTTCCCAAGACCTGAGCCGCAGACCGGTACTGGTTTATGACTCGTTGGGAACAGTGCAAGCAGTGGACAAGCACCTGAAACTTCATTTGCGCATGGGTGGGAACTAGATTGTGTGTGCAAAACCATCCCCTCCCGCCTCACTGCTGCCACCACTACTATTGTTGCTGCCAGTCCATGAGCCAGAAAGGTTGGGACCGCTACTCTAGAAGAAGCTGATTCTTCCCTTTTAAAAAAGATTACAGTTCCAGTCAATAATCTACATTAGCCAAACCCATATTTTGTTTCTTTTCTCTTCTACATTTCTTTTGAAGACCTGTTCTTGTCTTTCATCTCTTCCCAGCCATTTAATCTCTTTGGGTCACTTGAATAGCCCTATGCCAATTTTTGAATGTCAAATTTAGGTGCTAACAACTGTGGATATTACACACCTGGTCTTTGCTGCAGGAGTGAGAAGAAAATATTGCAAACTGATAGTTCATTATAGTCTTTAATAACGGTATATTTCCTTGCTTCATCCAACTGAATATTGGTAGAAATATTCCTGGCTAATTGCATCACTTCATTATTAAAATTTATAGTGGAAATATTTCCTTCAAGATATATTCACACTGATGTGAAAGAAAGAGGAAGGAAGGAAGGAAGGAAGGAAAGAAGGAAGGAAGGAAGAAGGAAGGAAGGAAGGAAGATTAAAATAGAATAAGAGAATAGTATTTTTTTAACGTTTTCCCCTGGTATCCATCTTTTCTTCAGGAGAGACAAAATAATTTATAGTATATTGTGGAATCAAAATATAGGACCCAAAGCAAATAATAAAAGCTAACTGCAGTATTTATTGTTATCAGTGCATATTGGAAGAATTCCCTCAAGAGCACAGTGGGAAGATCGTTTGCAGACGAAAAGATATATATAATGTTGTTATAGAAATTTAGATTTTTTTAAAAAAATTCCTGTACTGAGGATTAGGAACAAAAAGCAAATAAGCACATTCATATATCTGGTGGTCTGTGTAAGTTGACTTGGAACAGGGCTGGCAATCTTCTGCCAGAGGCCCTGCCACTGCTGTTTTCTCCTCCTCCTCCATCTCACAGCTTGCTCTTGTTCTTGTTAGCACCAGGCCAAGGACCTGTACTGAGGTGGCTGCAGTGATGGGTTCCTACCAGTGCAGTCCACTCTATAGCACCGGTAGCGGCCCGCTGGTGACGTCACAGTACCGGTGCGGTCAGTTGCCGGTGCCTGGGCGCCGCCATTTTTTTGAGAAAAAAATTACTTTTTTTTTAAATTTTCTTCTGCGCATGCCCAGAAGCCGAGCTTCTGGCACTGCTCATGCTCTGCCTTCCTACCCCACAGTGAGTCCAAGCAGGGGAGGATGGCTGAGGGAACGCGTGAGATGCTGAAAGAACGGGCGGCAGGAGCTATCTCCATTCCCCTCCCTTCAGCAATCCAAGAAGCCACGAACGCGCGGTGATGATCCTAGGCATTTTCGCACGTTTGAGGCTTCTCCAGCTGCTGAGGGGAGGGGGAATGGGCGGCAGGACCTATCTCAGTTCCTCTCTCTTCAGCAGTCCAAGCCACGCCCACCCAGTCACATGGCTGGCAAGCCACACCCACAAAATAAGCCACGCCCACAGAGTGGTAGTAAAAAAATTAGAAATCCGCCCCTGGGTGGCTGATGAAACCATTGCCAAAATGGCTTCTCAGGAGAAGTGATGACCCCCCCCCACGCTTCCCCAGATACCTCTCCAGATGTCAGCTTGGAAGATGATGAACCGGTTCCAGGCAGATCAGGAGGGGAGTTGCTCAATGGCTCCAAGCAGCCATCTGAGAGTGATTTGGCTGAAGCACAGCTGCAGCAGGACAGTCCTGAGGCTTCAGGTGGGAATGCACGCAGCTACAACTGTTAGTGATGATGATGAGAAACTGCTTTCTGTGCCTGATCTAAGAACATGTAGGGCAGAGAAAGGCAGGAGCAGCGAAGGTCAGTCAGATTGCTCATGAGGAGGCAGCCTTGCCCTTCTTGATGGGCTGCATCAGAAGTTGGCTATTTAGTACAGCAGATGGAGACGATGCTGGGAACAACGTGTTTGTTTTCTTGCTGTGTGTTCTTGCCTTGAACTTTGGATTATGTCTCTTAAGCTTCCTTTGCCTTGCCTTTGCCTGTGGATTTGTCTTTGTCTTGGAATTTGCCCTTTCCTTGGGAACTTGCTTTGGCCTAGTGGACTGGACTTGCCTTCAGGACTAGTATTGGCTTAATTTGAGAAGCCTGTGGAACTTATTGGGCGTTGAGCTGGTGCCAGCACAGGGAATTGTTGAGGAATACTAATTCAGGCTCGGAAGCCTGAATATAGACTCCTTACATCTGTGGTGTGTCTTTGCATGAGTGGAACAGCACAGAAAATGGTTAGTACTCTCTCCCTCTCTCTGGGAGGGTGGAGAAATGTATTTCTTTTTGGGTTCAGATAATTTTGGATGACAAGTCACAGGCCATAGTTTGATTATGACTAGAATCTCACTATCCAGCTCACAGGCCATAGTTTGACTATCACTAGAATCACCTTGAAAGTGATGCCTTTCCAAATGCAAATTCGGCTTGTTGGAAGTGCAACAAAGAGATAGGCACCTTCTTTCATATGTGGTGGACATGCCCCGAAGCTAAAGGTTTCTGGAACAAGATTCATAAATGGCTACAGGAAATCATGGAAAGAACAATAGAATTTAACCCGGAATTTTTTCTGCTAGGAATAATGAAGAAACAATATCCCAAAAATATACAACACCTAGCTTTGCATATCATTACGGCAGCAAGAATAGCTTATGCCCAGTATTGGAAAAATTGTCAAATACCACCTGAAAATATATTGATAGATAAAATTTACAGATGTGCAGAAATGGACAAATTAACGATGGATCTTAAAAGACAAAGTAACTCGGACTATTATGAGATATGGACCAATTGGTATAACTGGACAAAAAGGAGAAGAGAAAATGAAGAACAAAAAAAGAAAAAGAAAAAATCGTGAGACGTGAGAAAAACGAGGAAGATATGTAAATACAAAAAGGATTGTATATTTATTTGATATTATTAATGTATTATAACGGATGTGGACGTATGTCAAAATATTGTGATGTTTGAAAATAAAAAATTAAAAAAAAGAAAAAAAAAGAAAGTGATGCCTTGGATCATTCTAAGATAGGTGCTTGTGTGCAAAACAAATGGTCAGTCTCTTCTGCAGAATTTCTGTAACAACAATCTTTCTCTTTTTGTATGTATTTTATAGAAATGAGATCAGAATGGCTCGATTGTATAATGGCTCTTACCATTAGGCAGTAAGGCTATGTCAGTGAGGCGCTGCTAGCACTGGGATAATTGAGGTGAAGAAAGAATTATGATGACAGTTGGAGGTCAACTTCCACCCAGAAAAAATAAAGTATGGGGGGGGGAAACTAAAGGAATACAAATAGCAAAGTTGAAATTAGGACTGAAAAAGAAGATTTACAATTGGTCTTTAAGCTGCACCCATTACAGCACCTCCATATCATAATTCAGGCATTTGCAACTGGCACACATTTAAAACCGTCGCAGTGCCCCATAGCCACATGATCACCATTTGTGACCCCCAATAGACAGATTCTGACAAACAAAATCAGTGGGGAAGCTGGAAGGAAGTCACAGTCATGTGACATTACACTTAATGACCACAGGTTATTTGCTTAACCACTGCAGCCAGAACTAACAAACTGATGTCCAAGACAGGCACGGTCACATGATGCTTCTCTTAACAACTGTTTTGCTTAATGATAGAGTTGCTGGTCCCACTTGTGGTTGGGAAGTGAAAACTACATGTACTATTAAATAGAAAAAAAATAACTGGAACAGTGACTTTTAAAAACCACAACATTTTGTGGATTAAATTGAATTGACAGAAGAGGACAGGAGAACAAAAGAATGAACAAATAAAAGAAACAATATGTAACTGATCTCATTCTATATGCAACTTGGAAGAACAAGAGATTTGTTGCTAAATAGTGGCAGAGGTGGAGATTGTCTTTGGTAATTATTGTTGTAGATAGGTTGGCCAAAAAAGAATCTGAGCAGATGATCCAGAATGGAACACTGCAGCAGTCACTACATGGAACTCATTCTGATAAAGAGTCTTCACCCTTAATCAGTTAAACATAATAATAATCATAATTACACATTGTATTTATAGTTGATAAAGACTCAGAAAGTACAAATCACACATTTTTTAAAAAATTGTAATTAGTAATCTTATCATCATCACTGACTCTTCAGTATTATTAGACACAATAATTCTGGAAAGATTCTGGTCTCAAGAATCATATAGAGATTTCAAAACACACAGAGCAGAACACTCAAGGATTATGAGCCAAACAGAGATTACTTATATCTTTTAATTATCATAAAATATATGATTTTATAACATGTATAACGGGGGTGGGTTCTAACTTCTGAATACAAACTTTCCCCCGAATGCTCCTGTTGGGGCCCTAAAGACATCAGAGGAAAAGGACAGATTAGTGGTGGCTTGAGACTTGGTGGGAGTGTCATTCTCGGTACCCCCCCCCCGTATTGATGATTCTCCTGATATTTTTTAAATTTAACCCGGAAGAGGTGTGTATGTGTGAATGTAAGATGATATGTCTGTGCAGATGAAATGTCTAGATTAATTAATTGATTAGCTTGTGAGAATGAGTGAGTCGGGGATGGGGGTCTGGGCCCCCTCTGCTGAGTGTGGAAACAGAAGCGGACGGGGCCTTGATTCCGATCCCTGGCTCAGTATGAATGGTATGTATGGCCTGCAGGGAGAGAGGAGGACCAGTGGGGATGGGGAGGGGATCTCTGGGTGGGGAGAGGGTCGGAGCATTACAGTCATAACCGGGAGAGGTAGGTATGGCGGGAGCAGAGGGGTAGGCCGCTCTTGGGGAACGAGAACTCGCTGTTTGCAAGCGATTCCTTGTTCTGGCCCCTCTGGTTTGGTTCCACCTAGCTCAGCCCAAGTACCTGGTAACCAGGGATGTCAGGGCCCTGGGCTCAAGCTGCTGCTGTTGAATGCCAGGTCGATTACCAACAAGGCCCCCCTTATCTGGGATTTAATCCTAGAAGAGGGGGCTGACCTGGCATGCATCACTGAGACCTGGCTGGGCCAGGAGGGGGGGTTCCCCTTTCCGAGATCTGCCCGGACAGGTTCTCAGTTCAGCATCAGCCGCGACCCCAGGGAAGGGGTGGAGGAGTGGCTATTATAGCTCGCCAGAATCTATGTCCTCGAAGGAGCCCTGCCCCGGAGATTGTTGGGTGTGAGACGCTCCTTCTGAAGTTGGACTTAGGGGTTCAGGTGGGCCTTTTGCTAACGTACTTGCCTCCTAGCTGCATTGCAAAGGCCCTGCCTGTTCTGCTTGAGGCGATAGCTGGGCTGGCGATTGAGTTCCCCAGGTTGATGGTGCTGGGGGACTTCAACCTGCCATCGCCCGGCGAAACCTCGGAGGCGGTCCAGGAGTTCATGGCTTCCACGACAACCATGGACCTGACCCAAGTAGTTCAGGGTCTGACTCATGAGGGAGGTCACACGCTTGACCTTGTGTTTCTCTCGGGGCAGTGGAGAGATGATCTGAGGCTGAGGGGTTTAGTCACAGTACCCTTGTCGTGGTCAGATCATTTCCTTCTGAGGTTGGATTTCATGGCACCACTCCTCTACCACAAGGAGGCGGGACCGATTAAGTGGTTCCGCCCAGGCGCCTAATGGAATCCGAAGGATTTCAGAGGGAATTTGGGGAAATACCTGAATCCCTGGTACACAATTCATCTGAGGCTCTAGTGGCTGCCTGGAACCGGGCAGCAAAGGGGGCTTTAGATCGGATTGCGCCTTTGCGACCTCTCCGTGGCAGCGGATCCAGGAGAGCCCCTTGGTTCACCAAGGAACTCCGGGAGATGAAGCGCCAAAAGAGACGCCTAGAGCGACGATGGAGAGCTAGTAAAGCTGAGTCTGATCGGACACTTTTAAGAACTTTCATTAAGTCTTAGTGGCGATACAGGCGGCAAAATGTTCGCATTTTTCCGCCCTTATTGCGTCCGCGACTCCCGCCCAGCCACCCTGTTTAGGGTGACTCGCTCCCTTCTTGCTAAGGAGGGAGGCGAAGATCCCTTGCAGGGCAGAGCTGAGGAATTTTCTCAGTTTCTGGCGGACAAAGTCATTCAGAATCGGACAGACCTGGACTCCATTTGGACAGGGCAAGCCGAGACGACAGGGGCGAGTCTTAGTCCTGTTTTATGGGATGAGTTTGAGCCTATCACTCCTGATGATGTGGACAAGGCCATAGGAGCGATGAGCGCCTCCACTTGTTTATTGGACCCGTGCCCCTCCTGGCTGGTCTCAGCCAGCAGGGAGGTGACACGCAGCTGGCTCCAGGCTGTTGTGATCACATCTTTGAGAGAGGGGTCCATCCCGCAGCCCTTAAAAGCTGCGGTGGTGAGGCCCCTCCTCAAGAAGCCTTCCCTGGACCCAGCGGATTTAAAGAACTTTTGTCCAGTCTCCAACTTACCCTTCGTGGGTAAAGTTGTCGAGAAAGTGATGTCGCTCCATCTCCTGTGGTTATTGGAGGACACTGATTATCTGGATCCCTTTCAATCGGGTTTCAGGCGCGGCTACAGTACGGAGACTGCTTTGGTCGCTCTGATGGATGATCTCTGGCGAGCCCGGGATTGAGGTTATTCCTCCATCCTAGTGTTACTTGACCTCTCAGCGGCTTTCGATACCATCGACCATGGTATCCTTCTGCGTTGTCTTGGAGAGGTGGGAGTGGGAGGCATCGTTTTACGGTGGTTCTCCTCCTACCTCTCCGACAGGACGCAGTCGGTGTTAACAGGAGGGCAGAGGTCGGCCCCTAGGCCCCTGACTTGCGGGATGCTGCAGGGCTCGGTCCTCTCGCCCATCCTGTTTAACATTTACATGAAACCACTGGGTGAGATCATCCAACGACAGGGGTGAGGTATCAGCAGTATGCTGATGATACCCAGTTGTACATCTCCACCCCGTGTCAGTTCAGTGAAGCAGTCGATGTAATGTGCCGCTGCCTGGACGATGTGAGGGTCTGGATGGGAATGAATAGACTCAAGCTCAACCCTGACAAGACTGAGTGCCTATGGATGTTGCCCCCCAGGGATTATGTCGACTGCCCCTCCTTGGTTCTTGGGGGAGAAAAATTGACTCCCTCGGAACGGGTTTGCAATTTGGGTGTTCTCCTAGACCTACAGCTAAAATTGGAGCAACATCTATCAGCTGTGGCTAGGGGGACCTTTGCACAGGTCCGTCTCGTGCACCAATTGCGACCCTACTTGGAGAGGGAGGCTTTACTCACAGTTACTCATGCCCTTGTCACCTCACGGCTAGACTACTGTAACGTGCTCTACATGGGGCTACCCTCAAAGAGCATCCGGAGACTGCAATTGGTACAGAATGCAGCTGCGCAAGCTGTGGTGGGTGTACCGAGATACACCCATGTAACACCTATTCTCCACCAGCTGCATTGGTTGCCTATTAGTCTCCGGTCGCAATTTAAGGTGTTGGTTTTGACCTTTAAAGCCCTACATGGCTCAGGGCAAGGTTACCTTCGGGACCGCATCCTACCACATACCTCCCTATGACCAGTTAGGTCCCACGGAGTGGGCCTCCTCCGGGTCCCGTCGGCCAAACAATGTCGGTTGGTGGGACCGCGGGGGAGGGCCTTCTCTGTGGGAGCCCCGTCCCTCTGGAACCAACTCCCACCAGAGATCCGGACTATCCCCACCCTACTGGTCTTCCATAAAGCCGTGAAAACATGGATCTTCTGGCAGGCGGCGTGAAGAGAGGATTCCCCATGTATGAATGGTTTTTAAATGCAATGTAATGTTTTAAAATATTATTTATTTATTTATTTATTTTGGTTTTCTTATATGCCGCCCTACTCCCGAGGGACTCAGGGCGGGGTACAGCAGAAAAGATACAAGAAACCAGCAATAAACATAATTAAAATCAAATACAAAAATTAAAAATTCAATATTACAAAAAAACATCCATCCACCAAACATACCCGGGGGAGAGCTCAGATGGATTAGTCTCTAACCCCCTGCCTGCAGGAAAAGCCATGTCTTGACGGCTTTTCGGAAGGCCAGCAGGGTGGGGATGGTTCGGGTCTCTGGGGGAAGTTGGTTCCAGAGTGCGGGGCCCCCCACAGAAAAGGCTCTCCCCCTAGGGCCCGCCAGCCGGCATTGCTTGGCTGACGGGACCTGGAGGAGGCCAACTCTGTGGGCCCTAACCGGTCGAAGGGAAGTATGAGGCAGAATGCAGTCCCGGAGATAGCCTGGTCCTAAGCCATGAAGGGCTTTAAAGATGATGATCAACACCTTGAATTGTACCCGGAGACCGATGGGCAACCAGTGCAGCTGGCGGAGTATAGGTGTCACGTGGGTGTACCTTGGCACACCCACCACACCAATTATGTTATTGTATCGTTCTTATCTCTGTTGTATGCCGCCCTGAGTCCTACGGGATTGGGCGGCCTATAAGAACTTTAAATTAAATTAAATTAAATTAACTTACCTCGCTGCCGGTTTGTTTCCTTCCGTACCACATGGCCGCGCCAGTGCTGAAAAAGCCCCCCCAGCCAAAAACAAGATGGTGACCGCATGCACAGTGCTAGAAATTCAGTTTCTGCGCATGCTCAGAAGAAATAAAAATTTAAAAAAATTAAAAAAAAGATGGTGGCACCCACGGACCGGCACCGACCGAACCGGTTCCTTGACGTCATCGTGATGTCACCAGCGGGTCACTACCAGTTGGGGCAAACCAGTCCGAACTGGGAGGAATCCACCTCTGATATATAATATAGATTATAATATTTATAGTAGATTACACACCTATATTACAGACCCACCCCAGGGAAGATAATAAAAATGAGATATAGACTGCTTAGTGGTTCAGGGGAAAATGGGAAAAGAAATATATAATGGGCAGAAGGAATAACTTTGAGAAACAGAAGGAAGATTTGCAACCAAGAGAATGGTCAAATAAAAGAAATCTAAGTCCTGGGCAGAAATGTAATTTCAAAAAGTGACTTAGATATGACCCTCCCTGGTTTGGTTTGGTTTGGTTTTTTGTAATTTTTAAATTAAAAATTTATAATTACAAAGATTAAAAAATGAATACAAACTGAAGAATATTTAAAATTTCCCCCTTCATCATAACAAGTACCAACAACTTCAGCAACTAATCACTTTCTCTGATACTATAATAAAAGATCTCTTCTTTCCATATCTCATCTATAATCAAATCTTTAAAGGCGTGTTATTTGTTCCTGTTCAACAAAAATCTATTGAGAGCTACCAAAAATAGCTACATATACATATACATATACATATACATATACATATACATATACATATACATATACATATACATAGACTGATCAAATAAACCATCTTTATATTCCTTCACTTTACTTTTACGAATCTCAATCTTTATAGTCATTTTGAATAGTGTCCCAAAAATTGGTTTCTTTTCATTTTCTCTTTGTTTCTTCTCAGAAAATCCTTCAAAACTTTTAACAAATCTCTTTCAACAAGCAAAAATGTGAAAGTTATCCAAGTCATTCTTCTACTTTGTTATTTATAATTATCCCTTAATTATCAAGAAATCAGCTGGTTTCAATTATATATCCATTATATAATATATTTTTCAGTATAATTCTTGTAACCTGTGTGTCAACTTGCAGAGATTTCAAGTTGCCATGAAACGGAGGGGATGAGGGAAACTGCATTCCAGAAATGCTTCTTTTATTGATTGTGTCCTAGGCTACTGGAGTCAGAAGGAGGGGTGTGGGGTGCACAACCCGCCAACATAATTAATTGGAGAATGTGATTTATGAGATGTCCAATGAGAAATGGGGAAACAGGGTCATGAGGGCATGCAGCCTGGGTGAACTCAGTTCTGGCTGCAACAGAGTATTGCCGAGATGTCGCTTTTAATAAATCTTTGTATTTCTTTTGGACTTTGGCTCGTGGCTCCTGAATTAATTAGGGTGTCTTTCGGAAACTTCATGGACAGCCAGAACTGGTAAATCAACAAGATTGCAGGGCTACCTGAGTCTCGCACTCCCAAACCATTCCCTGACATCTGGGGGGGCTTGGAGAGAAAATCAGGCAAGCATGGCACAGGGAGGACTATCTGAGTGTCACTCAGTCTCTTGCCCCATTGCGGCTGCAAGCAAGCAGAAGTGGGCCGGCGGCTATGTGGGGTCCTGCTGGACAGGGCTGCCAGAACCACTGCCATGAGGCAAGGTAGGTGTCGGGGCATGGGTGGCCTGGCTGCGGAGACCCTGAGCTAAGCCGGTGCGGGATGCGTCTGGCAGCTCCAACCCCCTGCCTTGCGGCAGCGGCACTACCATGCCACATGGCCTCCTGCGCCACCACAAGCAAGCAGAAGTGGGCCTCCCGTATATGGAAAAAAATAAGACACCCCCAAAAAATAAGCCCTAGTGTTTATTTTGGGGACCAAAAACCTGGTCTTATTTTGGGGAAAACACTGGTATTTATTCCTAAAATTCTGATAGGACTTTTCCTGATGTTTCAGTAATGGTTTAGACACACAGTATGAATATCCAGATGAGAATGATGTTTATAATTTTATACTCTCCTGGTTTTCCCTTTTTCCAACATTAACCATGGCTTAGTGTTACATTTTAACAATGGTTAATATTAACAATGGTTAGTTTTGGAAATCAGCTTAAATCCTGTCTTCAATTGCTTAATGCCAATGGAACATTGTACCATTATTAATGCTGAAAATGAAGGATAATTCACATCACACTGAGAAAAGAAATGACAGAGGTATGCAATAATACATAGTACATCTTAATGATTGTTAATAAACGTGGAACATTTGCCTCTCCCAAACTATTCTTTCAGAAATATTTCTGAATAGTTTTGTGTTTTTTTAAAGAAGATTTAGCATGTAACTGTTTTTGTATATAACTTTCAATTTCAAAACACCTGGAACTAGATGGGGGCAATGTTTCAAGGAGTTTTGGTATGTCTTCCACATGGAGTCTTACACCTTTTCTCCTTCCAAATTAATTACTTGTTTCTGCTACTTCATCAACTCTGCATTTGATGGCTAAGAGCAGGATATTTGATATTATTGTTAAGCTTATACTTTAACAAACCGAGTTAATGCATATTAAGAAAACTGTGATCATTCCTTGGGCTTCTGAAGGCCAAGTTGCTCAGAACAGAAATGAAAGATAATACACTAGGGAAAGGAAATATTGTACTGTACATGTAGCTGCATCAAATGCTTTTGCACACAGCCCTAAAACCTACTTTTGCACACAGCTCTTAACAATTATGTCAACCAAAGAGAGAGAGAGAGAGAGAGAGAGAGTGAAAGAAAAACCCCAATGACTGTTGCTGTGATACCATTGGAAGCAGATTATTTATTTCTAAGTGGTTATAAACTGTACATGTCAAAGTATACTGTGTCAGTTTCAATACCATTCCAGAGAGGTATAGTCTTAAATAGATTTAGCAGTTTTTAATAGAGGTAAAGTTAGATTCAGAGTCATTTAAATCTGAGAAGTGGGAGTAGAACTGATTGATTGATTGATATGAATCAGGTGCAAGTCTCCAGAATGAAAATTTCAATTTACCATTTTTAATAATAATTTTATCAATTTACTATTTTTTCTGTTGCTTTGCTTAACAAAAAAACCCCATAAGACATAGTTTGCCATTAAGGATTCCCGCTAAATGATAACATCCAGTATCTGTTTTTACCACATCCAAACTAATCAATAAACTGTGGATATAAAGTGTTCACATAAACAAAAAATAGATGCACTTCTTCAGAACCAATTCTAGACAGCTGAGCACATTCTGATATTGATTGCCTCCTGCATTGGCAATATGTGACTAGAATAAGACTTGGTTTATCAGAATAATATGTTTGGATAATATTCATTTAAATTATATTTATTTTACATCTAAACAGATAAAAGGTTTGGCTAGAGTGCACTGACAATTCTGCTTTAAGGGGATAACCTGGATGATATAATGAAAGTGTGAACAAAACTCTATTATTGCACTAGTACAAGAGCATAAAAATTGGCATGCAAATAGAGCAAGTTTTCAGATGTTATATTTTGCCAGTGTGCAATTTTTAAATACAAAAATTGTCAATAATTTTTAAACAAGAGTAACTACCAACTCAGTATAATCCTAACTTTTGTTGGCAATTCTTTTCATAACCAAAGCAGGATTGAACCCATTTCTTTGACACAGAAGGATCTATTGCAGGGGTGTCAAACTCGATTTCATTGAGGGCCGCATCAGGGTTGTGTTTGACTTCAGAAGGCCAGGGTGGGCGTGGCCAGCATGACATCACTTGTGTTGGGAGGCGCCTGTGGTGGCCCGAGTGCTCTGCCAGCCAAAACGGGCTCCCAAGCTCTACTTTTGGCTGCAACGACCTCCTGCAACCCTCTGCCAGTGAAAACGGAGCTTGGGGGGCCCACGCGCAGTCCTCACGAGCTCCATTTTTGGCTGGGACGGCATTCTGCAACCGTCTGCCAGCAAAAACAGCTCGCGAGGGCCGCACACAGCCCTCCTGAGCTCTGTTTTCGCTGGCAGAGACACTGCTGTTTCCAGGGTGGCCCCATGGGCCAGATCTAAGCACCCTGCGGGCCAGATCTGGCCCCCGGGCCTTGAGTTTGACACCCCTGATCTATTGAAAGACTCCAGAGGTAACATGACTTTCAGATAATTTATCCATCTAACACAGCTGTCCCCAACTTTCAGGCTCTGTGGACTGGCAACAGTGGCAATGGGGGGAGGGGTTTCAGCTGTGTACCCACCAGTTGCGCAAATGGAGTTTAGCGCACTCACACACTCGTCCACCACTTAATGTGGCATGGCTCCCAACAGCTGCAGACCAGTACCGATCCGTGGACTGGGGGTTGGGACCCCTGATCTAGCACAACACTGTCCACAATTACAAAAGTCTTCTCACACAATCAGTTCCCCTATAAATATTCAAGGTGAGTCTGCTCCATTTATAATAATGAAAATTCCATTGTCCAGCATGGAAATATATAATGGAGACCAGCATAAAATCCTGATCTTTTGGATTCTAGCATTAGAAGTTAATGGTATAGCACAGAGAAACCATTTTCTTGGGCCATACTAATGCTAAATGCATCTTCAGAAAGACTATCAAAATTGGGAGATGGAATGAACAGAGGCTTAACCTATTTCTCTCAATTTGTAATTACAAAACAAATCACACAGCAATCCTTTAAAAAATAAGCTTTCGTTAGCACAACCAAAGGCTTAAATCTCTTCAAATATGCAGTGTTATATTAACAAATCAGGTTTCACCACCATTATATTTTTAATTGACATACTTTCAAATAGTGACTTCAGGATTATATCGACTTAAAATATCTTAAAAATATATTTTCAGTTATGCCACTATATGGTAAGAAAGGACTTCTACTAAAATTATAAACATTGTTGAAAGAAACTGATTGCACAAATTTTGTTTGGTAAGATTTGATGGAGAAAATTCTACACCAATGTACTATGTACTATGCCCATGATGGCGAACCTATGGCATACAAGCCACAGGTGGCATGCAGAGCCACATCTGAGGGCACGTGAGGCATTGCCCTATGTCAGCTCCAGCGCACATATGTGTGCTGGCCAGCTGATTTTTGGCATTCCGGAGGGTGGGGAGAGGCCATTTTCGCCCTCCCCAGGCTTCAGGAAAGCCTCCAGAGCCAGTGGATGGCGAAAAATGGACCCAACGGGCCTATCGGAAGTTCAGAAAGTTCGGAAATGTTTTTCGCCTTCCCCAGGCTTCAGGAGGCTTTCCTGAAGCCTGGGGAAGGCAAAAAATGGCCCATCCCGGAAGTCCGGAAGCTTCAGTGAGGTCTGCCAGAAGTCTGGAAGCTTCAGTGAGGTCTGCGCGCATGCGTGGGGGGGGCAGCATGGGGGGTTGTGTGCACATGCGTGCGGGGAGGGCATTGCATTATGGGTGTGGGTACACGCGTGCATGGTATCGCGCGCACACGCTCTTTTGGCACCCGAGCAAAAAAAGGTTAGCCATCGCTCTACTATGCCTTATCCATAATGCAGAAATAGATGATAGAGTAGCTCATGTCCTGTTTCTAGTCATAACTTTAATAATTTTTCAACAGAAATATAGTTGAGGATAACAAGCAGCAATTTTTTTAAATAATTAGGTCACAAGGTAGAAAAAATGCTTTCTGGTCTATTTATATAATCTCAGAAAAGTGAGATAGTTACTTGACAGCTACATAAAGTATACATACTTCCTTTTTATTTTTTAATTACAGTAAGTTATAGAAAAAGGTATTGAATTTTTTTTTTTGCAAGACTTACTTTCTTTTCAGAATAGTATATGGCTTCTGCACAGTGCTTCCCCTTTTGTTATCTGTGGCAGAGTCATAAATGAGTCATCACTTAAATATGCACTGAGGAGGAAGGGAAGCAATATAGTACATACAAGAGTATTTTCACATTTTGGAGCAACACCATTTGAATATTATTGTTTGTGCAAGGAATATTTTTATATGCAGATTAAAAGTGATTTGTGGCAGTTTGTTTGCACTCAGTGAAATGAGCTATTTCTCTTTCTAAATAAGTGTATTCCACTGAGCTGTGTAATAAATAAGTGTATTCCACCTATGATTCCTATTCTATCTTCAAGGTATACCTGAGAAACCATAATATTTGCAAACTTAGCAAACATTTATTATTTTTAATTATCAGAATCATGGTTTCGAATCCATATAACTAGATTCTTTTCTTTGAATGTATAATATATACACACATACATATGTAACACTGCAAAAAATATAAAGTAGGGTTGTCACCAGAAACATGGTTTTTATTTTCATTTTCTATTGTACATAATTTTCACAGTTTGATGAAAAATTGAAACTTCACAAAATATCCCCCCTGCCTCCCCCCCCTTATTTACTCAAAGTCAGAGTATATAATTTTGGAAATAATTGCATTGTGGGGAAAAAATAACTGATCAGAATGCCAAATAAGATACTGTAATCAAATACAGATATTACAGATATTTCAGCCATAGTTCATTTTAATATAGGAGATCTAGCTGAATGTTCCCAAAGAACAAAATTCAAAGAGGGGAGCATTATATGAAGCCAATCCCTCAGCTTTTCCTTTGAAGAACTGCTTGTTCTTCTAATTCTCCTGCTGCCAGTGAATCAGAGGCCTACAGCAGGCGGTGCAGAAGATTGATGTGTCTACTCTCTAGCAGCAGCTTAATTCCTTTTCTCCTCCTCTTAGGGCAGGGGTGTCAAACTCGTGTCATCATGACGGCGTCACGTGATGTATCGGGACTCCCCCCCTTTGCTAAATCGGGCAGAGGCAGGGCTAGCACATGACGCATCCGGGCTGCGAGTTTGACACCCCTGTCTTAGGGTAACAGGAAGAAGCCTAGACATCAGTGCAAATTTTCCTGCCATGCCAGGTTTTTCCCCTCTAAAAATAGCTATTGAAAAATAGAGTTCTGCAATAGAATCAGATATGATGGCAGTCGTGTTAGGCAAAGTAACATATACTTGTGATGAATGAATGGATTTTTAATCAATGTTGCCATTTAATATACGTTAGTGGTTCTTTAAAAATAATTCATTTCAATTACCTAGTTAGTTCAAGAACATCTTAAAGGAAACAGTGGCCTTGGGACTAGTTCCAATTACTTATATATATAATGAGAACATATTCAACCATCTTGTTTCGTCAGCCATCAATTTCCGGAATTTTGCAGCCTAAGAGCTAAAGATAATGTCCATAAAGACAACTAACTTTTAATAAATAACCAGGCTCAGCTTGCCTTGTAGGTCAAAGATTCATGAGGACAAAATTCCACAAGAATTTATTTAGCCAAGAAGGCAACTGAGCTTCTATGACTTGGAGCCTGCTTTGTTTATCTTTCTTCTACCACTTTAAAACATCAAGCATCTTACAATGGCTTCCGTGCAGGTCTGAAGGGAACTGAAGATTTGATAAACTGAAAATCTGTATTACTGTCTCAATATTGGTCTTAACTGATAACATTCAATGTGGGTTTTAAATTTTAAACTTTTATTTAGTCCAAATACCTGAAATAATGATTCAACTCCTGTTTCAGTATGTTCCAGGTAAGGAAAAAAGAGCTCCATCTAAGATTGATTAAAGTTAAGGTCTGGATTGACTACTTGGTAGAAATAGAAACAGATTTGTTTGAAGTTCCATCTTTATACAATTAATTTGTTTTGCTGTATGACAGCCACCAAATGAAGTCAAAGACAGGGGTCTGCACTCTGCAGCTGAGATGTATAAAGGCCTATTAGAAACCCTTGTTGTTGTACATAATGGGAGTAAGATGGACATAAATATTCACTTTCAATTGTATTGATTGATTGATTGATTGATTGATTGATTGGTTGATTTGCTGACTGTCTCATAACGAAACTACTCTGAGTGGCTTACAGCATAAAACATTAAAATCGTAGCATATAAATATTTCTAAAACAATAAAAAGAAAAGACCCAATCGTGATAAAATTATAATTAAAAGATGAGGAGGGAGGGAACAGGATGTGTGAGGGGATGCAGGATTGTCTCTTAATTCATCAACCACCTCCAGTGTGATGTTCCCTCATTTGATAACATGTGAACATGGATGGCCAATTGAGATGCCTAATATTTCTTGCTGAACTTTTACACAATCCTAATTGTGTGTGATATTATTTAATAGACTAAGGTCTATTAGTCTATTAAATACCTGTAAGGTATGCAAAGGGGCATTTCAAGCATGGGGGCAATTTTAAAACCAGAATTTAAAGCTTTTATCTTCTACTCTGAATGACTAGAAAAAGAAAATTAAAAGACAGTAGAACTGCCTTGAGAAAGAAATCCTGGTAAATAGCACTAATAATTTTTACATTGGACAATAGTGTACAATAGTGACTTCTTCACAAATTAATTACCAGCTCATAATTAATTCTGTTTCATAACTAGTTATCATTTAAATATCCACTCTTTGCGTTCTAGAATCAGCTCTGTACCACTGTATGCTCACACCACTGTCTGTGTGAGAAAACTGAGCTAATTTAGTTCCAACTCATCTGTGATATATCTAAAATGGAAATTAGCAACCATCTTTCTCTTTACAATGATAAAACTTTGCAGAGCTTGAAAAGTCTTATTTTCAACAGATGGAAGCTCTTGTTGTACCCCTCTTCTAATCTCCCAGGTTTCAGCTGATTTAGTATTCCTTTTGCTGGAAAAATGTCATCTTCTTTATAGCTAACACCATCAATAGCAACCACTGAGATTTATTTATTTAATGCATATAACCAGACACAGTTCTCTGGTGATTCCACTTTAAAACACACCCAGGATTAATGTTGACTTGTGAGTTTTTGCAAATTCTTGTAACCGTTCCTGGGCGGGGGGGGGGATTCGAATCTCTCAAATCTGTCAGTTTCCTCCTTTAGTTCAACTGATCCCTTTCATACAATGTTGCAAATTGGTTGAGGGAAACTCAAGTATACATATCAACATACATATATTTTGGGATAATGCTTTATTAATTTTTCTCTTTTGAAAGGAGTGGGAGAGAAATCTAAAGAATCCTATTCCTGTTGTAAATACTATACTAAAGATTGCTGTTTAACGAGTGTTCAAAGATACAACAGCACTGAAAAAATAACTTTGCAACCGGTCCTTGCACCATTGCAGCTTCTCCATGGTTATGTCATCAATATTTAAATGCTTTGCAAGACTCCTCAAAAATGGTACGCAGAGTGGCAGGATGATTTTTTTCCTCCTGTAAACCAATAGCTGATTTTGCTGCCAAAGCTGGCTCTTTGGCGGTGTGCTTCCCAGATTTGAATGGGAGCAACTAGGAATGATCCAAGATGACTCTCTAACAACGGTGTACCTGCCTGAAAAGAAGAATTTGAACGGTTGCAATTTTCAGTAGGAGCGACCAGATGGTTGGATCACCATCTTTTCTTTCAGATATTTGATTTATTTTAAGCATGCCTCAGCTTTAACTGCATCTTTTGAAGTACTGTATTTTTCAGACTATAAGATACTCTGGACTATAAAACGCACCTAGCTTTTGGGGAGGAAAACAAGAAAAAAAATCTGCCTTTGCCTCTGCCTCCCACCAATTTGCCTCCTTACAGCAAACAGCAAACAGCCTGGTCAGCTTCAGCACAGCCTGATTTAGCACGAGCAGCTGATTGGAGATCGGATCTGCCTCCCGGAATACTGCCTATCAGTTGTTCCAAGCTGCGCCACTGTCCATTGCCACTGTCACCGGCCATCGCTGCTGCCGCCTATCACCGCCTCCACGCGTCCCGTTTTCGGCCTCCACGCGTCCCATTTTTGGCCTCCGCATGCCCCATTTTTGGCCCGTTCCAGGCGGCAGGGATAGGCAGTGGCGGTAATCCCTGCCACCTCAAATGGGCTGAAAATGGGGTGTGCGGAGGATGAAAATGAGAGTCGCGGAGCAGCAGTGGGTTGCTACCAGTATGGCCCAGATCTATGAACCGGTAGCGGCGGTGGGAGGTTCTGCCCAGGAGTGTTGCATGCGTGGGAACCAGTAGCGATGGGATTTGCAACACATTACTGGCGCAGAGGTGGCGATAGGCGGCAGCAGTGATGGGCGGCAATGTTGGCAATGGGCGGTGGCAATCCCTGCGCCTGGAACAGCTGATAGGCGGTATTCCGGGAGGCAGATCCAACCGCCAATCAGCTGCTCATGCTAAAGCAGACTGTGCTGAAGCTGACCAGACTGTTTGCTGTTTGCTGCAAGGAGGCAAATTGCTGGGAGGCAGAGGCTGAAGGGTGGGAGCCGGCGGGTGGGTGGGGCTTTGGCAAAATTTGCTGTATAAGATGCACAAACATTTCCACCCACTTTTGTGGGGGGGGGAAAGTGCGCCTTATACACCGAAAAATACAGTATCTTTTTTCATTTTGAATGTCATCTTTATTTATTAATCAACTGGTTGAATGCTGATTTATTCTAACCCCTTGCTAGATTTTAATGTGAATTTTAATGTCTTTTTACTGCTTTACAATGCTTCCTCAGTATTCGTTAATTGGTTCTGGGAGGCATGATGAGTACTAAAAATGACGAGTACTAAACAAATCATGTGACTTACCACATGAACCTTTGTTTTGGCTGGGAAGGACTTCCTGTCTGCTCTCCACCACCATCCCTCTTTTCCTATGTTAGTGACCTTCCAAGTATTGCTGACTTATTGTCTGCCCTCTGCGGCTGTCCCCTGCTTACTTTTGTAGTGATCTTCCCAGCATGGCCAACTTCCTTTCCGCTCTCCACAGCCTTCCCCCTTTTCCTATTGCAGCATGTCAAGTATCAAACCAACAACAAGTGTCGGGACAACATTTTGGCGTCAAAATGTGTTGAGTACCAAATTAGATGAGTTTTGAAGCAGTCGAGTAACAAGGTACCACTGTATTTTGCAGTTGCAAATTACTTTTGCTTTTGCCAGAAGTTGACAATGATCTGGGTAGTGAAAATGATCAGAATTTATTTACATTTACATCACATTTTCACTACAAGAATTTTGTATTCTACTACTTTTTAAAAGCTCTGGTCTTATTTCCTTTAACTTCTGATGGGAATTTCCTTTTTTCTATTCAGTTTTTATTGTGGGAAATATTATCTGAGCTTTTTCTGTGGTCATTCTGTTATGATATATCTAGTTTTCCTATTGAGAGAAACTGTTTGTATTTGGTTGTGAAAGCTCAGTTACAGGAGAGTTTATTAAAAATATAAACAATAAATCAATTTAATGTTAAAAGTATGCAGTATTGCAGGCTAATTCTGCCAACTGCCAACAGATTGATCCTGTTGGCAGCTCAAGGTTGACTCAGCTTCCATTCTTCCATTCTTCTGAAGTCAGTAAAATGAGGACCCAGATTGTTGGGGGCAATATGCTAACTCTCTAAACCACTTAGAGAGGGCTGTAAAGCACTATGAAGCAGCATATAAGTCTAAGTGCTATTGCTATTAACAGCTGTAGCATTCACACATGACTGTGGTTATTAACAACTGCTGCAAAAACCTAGTAAAATTGGGTTTGTCACATGACCAACCCCTTTTACAACTTTTATAACATATAACCATAATAGACAGGTTCCATTATGGTCATAACTTGAGGACTATCTCTAGTGCAACTGCTATGTTAGCGGTAATTAAAGACTAGCTTACTTGGGGTGATAACTATAAGGAAAACTCAGAAGAAAGTCTGGCTTTCCTGAAGGCCTCTGTAGCCAATAACAGAGCTCCGGATCGATCTGGAACTCTGTTATCGACTGCAGAGGCCTTCAGGAAAGCCTTGCCGGCTGCAGAAGAAATGGACCGAGGTGTGCGAGGCTTGGCTGCAACTGTCCAAAGCCGAAGAAGTTCCTGAAGACCTCTGACAGCGAAAAGGAGGCTGGGGGAGATGCACACAAGTGAACTTCCGGTTGGACCAGGGGGCCATTTTTCACCATCCCCAGACTTCAGAAGGCTTTCCTGGAAAAGAAGGCCGAAAATCAGCTGGCCAGCATGCACATTCGTGCTGAAACTGACATAGAGCAATGCCTTGCGTGCCCTCAGATATGGCTCCGCGTGCCACCTGTGGCATGCGTGCCATAGGTTCGCCATCACCGATATAGAGTACACATACAGTATATCTGTAAAAGTGTGTGTGTGTGTGTGTGTGTGTGTGTGTGTGTGTGTGTGTGTGTGTGTGTGTGTGTGTGTGTGTGTGTTCCAGCATAACTCTGGAACGCCTCGAGCAATTGCAACCAAACTTGGTACACAGCTGACTTGCTCTCTGGAAACAAATACTGGGGGGGGGGATAAGACACCCCTGAGGTAGGTGTGTGTGTGTGTGTGTGTGTGTGTGTGTGTGTGTGTGTGTGTGTGTGTGTTCCAGCATAACTCTGGAACGCCTGGGCCATTAAGGAGCGTGAGTGCGGCGTCCTAGAGCGGTAATTGTTTGTGATTAGTTCCTTTGCCGCTTCCTCTGGAAAGCCAACCGTGACATTTGCCCTCAAGTGGACCAATGGGGAAGTCCCTTCTCTTGGCAGAAGGCAACCCCCCCCCGGTGGATTTGGGGCAAAGTGCCAGGATCGTAGACAGGGCGGGAAAGAGGAGCGCATGGGAGGGGGAAGGGAGAGGGCAGGGATGATCAGCATGAAAAATGGTGTGTGTGTGTGTGTGTGTGTGTGTGTGTGTGTGTGTGTGTGTGTGTTCCAGCATAACTCTGGAACGCCTCAAGCAATTCCAACCAAACTTTGTACACAGATGACTTACTGTCTGGAAAAAAATACTGTGGGGGGTAAGATGCCCCTAACACCCCTAGGGGGTTGTGTGTGTGTGTCTGTGTGTTCCAGCATAACTCTGGAACACTTGGACCGCTGAAATGAAAAGGAATGAATTATATCTATAGTGTCAAATCACAGTAGTTTTGACAGTGATAGTGTGCATTTTGGATTCAAGTTCTGTTAAGATACAGCCTGTTGTGTCTTAAAATGGCTTCTACTGTACAGCACAATGAAGTTGCCATGGTAATGGCATCACAGTACTCTACAAGGGGGCTCCCTCTGGTAAGGGGGATTGGTTCTTAAAAAACAAACAAACAAACAAACAAACAAACAAACAAACAAACAAACAAACAAACAAACCCCCTAGGCCCTCAGCTTCAAGCAAAGAGGGCAAGTTGTCGGGGGAGGTCTCTGATAATGCAGATAATCACCTCAAAGACTGTTCCCTGTTGTCTAATACAGGATTGGGATAAATAAATACCTGGGCAACGCCGGGTTATCAGCTAGTATAACATACAAATGCACACGTGCACGCGCGCGCATGCGCACACACACACACATCCTGTTAGTTTCCTATTAATTTAATTTTTATACTCTAATAATTTACATTCTTACATATACAATAGATGTAATAAATACATGTGACTAGTTTTTTTTACGCAACTTAAAATTTTACATAGAAACCAGGAATCCTTGATTCTCTCTGTGTTTGGTTGTTTGGTTGCAGACATTCCATTACCAGTCTAGGTTACATCATCAGTACAAGTGAGTGTAGAGTTTGTTCCCTGTTCTTGACTTATGTTCATTTAGTGACTGTTGCTAAGTGAATTTTGAGACAGTTGCTAAGTGAATTTTGTGTACTATTTGTATAGCATTCCTGTTAAGGAAGTTTCCTAATTAAAAAAGTTAAATGAAACGGTCAACATTTATTTACGTCAAGACTAAGGTGACCAGATTTTAACATTGGTAAAGAGGGACACCATTGACCGGGGTGGGTGGGGGTGGGGGGTTCCTGATTAAAAATTTGGTTTATTTGGAGCAACCGGGGGTGGGTGGGTTCCTGATTAAAAATTTGGTCTATATGGAGCAACAAAAATTTTCATAGAACGCAAAAATAGTATTGTAATATACATTTTTTAAATTTCAACATAAGTACAATTTACAAATATAATACATTAAAAATATGTATAGCATTTTATTCTTTGGCATATTTCTCATTTGAGTGAATTTTTTTTAGTAGATTGCTGTCGTTTAAAATTTAAAATTCAAGAAAATTTATGTATTTATGAAATAAATAAATAAATAGAATAGAATAGAATAGAATTCTTTATTGGCAAAGTCAGTGTGATTGGACACAAGGAAAGAATCACTCTGTGACATTCTTGGTTTTGAGCCTGACAAGACTTTTGTTAACTAGAGTCAGGGGTGTCCAACCTTGGCAACTTTTAAGACCTGTGGACATCAACTCCAGAGGTGAATTTCAGAGAAGGAAGGCAGTTGCTTCTTCACAGCTGACCCCCTCCCCTTTCTGCACCACCTCAGAGCTCCGGATGGTTTCCACCAAGGGATCTTATAAAAAGCACAGTGGCAGCTTTCCACTAATGGGGACAAGGGGGATCATGAACATGAACATTTCCAGGAAAGACTGCAGTGACAACAAGGCGAGTGGCGGTGGTGCTCAGGCTCTTGACCTGCTTCTCTCCACTTCTCTCTGTCTCTCTCTCGGAGGAAGGACACCAAAATTTAAACGATGGTCCTTTTAAAGCAGGGGTCCCCAAACTTGGCAACTTTAAGACTTGTGGACTCCAACTCTCAGAATTCTCCAGCCAGCTATGCTATGCTGGCTGGAGAATTCTGGGAGTTGAAGTCCACAAGTCTTAAAGTTGCCAAGTTTGAAGACCTCTGTTTTAAAGGGACCATCCGGGCTTCCAGGAGCATCTCGTCTCCCAGGCAACGTGAGGGCGACTGGGCCGCAACCGTGGCCTTTCGGGAGGGTGGGGGAGGCGACCAAAGCAGCAGCAGCAGCAAAGAGCAGCCTCCTTGCCAGGAGTAGACGGAGGGGGGAGGTTTGCGACTTTCAGGGACAGCCATCCTCCCGGCACCCCCAAGGATTCATTGGTGGGCCCTTCCGGCTTCCCGCCCCCAAACAGGCCTCCTTCCCCACTCAGCGACCCCTCAATGGAAACGGAAAATTGGGGTGGTGGTGGGGGCACAGGGATGCCTCCAATCCCTGCAGGGGGCCTGGAGGCGGTGGCGCGGAAAGGGGCCCTAACCAAAGGAGGGCAGGGCAGGGCAGGGGCACTATCGGAGCCCCGCAAAGAGCAGGCGGAGAGACCGGTGGGGCGGCCCTTCCAGCCTTACGGGCACACACAGTTTTTCACCTCGGAAACGATCAGAGGTTAGGCGGGGAGCGTTTAAAACTGAGTTAGCTGAGTTTTTGTGCAGAGGAGCGAAGGGAGTCCCCGGTTGGAGCCAGCGAGGCCCAAAGCCCTCGCGAGGGGAAGGCCAGGCCTGGGAAGGAAGGGAAGGGAAGGCCCGCACCTACCTTCCCCTCGCGAGGGCTTCGGGCCTCGCCGGCTCCAACCAGGGACTCCCTTCGCTCCTCTGCGCAAAAACTCAGCTAATGGCGGGCGGCGGCGGCGAGCAGTTTTAAACGCTCCCCGCCTTACCTCCGATCGTTTCCGAGGCTAAAAACAGTCCTTTGAAGCCAGCACTGATTGATCAGGGCAGAAGCAGTCATAGAGTAGACTGTACTCTATGACTGCCTCTGCTCTGACCAATCAGCGCCGGCTCCGAAGGACTGTTTTTCGCCTCGGAAACGATCGGAGGCCGATTTTTGGAAGGAATGCCCTAGCTTGTCGGGCATTCTTTCCAAAAAGTGGGACTTTTAAAAACCGCCACGGGATGGGGACACATGCTTGAAAAGCGGGATTGTCCCGCCAAAAGCGGGACATCTGGTCACCTTAGTCAAGACAAGTCCATTTTTCCTCACTTGATTTGTTTCCCATACTCAGAGCATTTGTGTTTAGAAAACAAAGGTAATTCTCCTTCCCTCACACTTATATCCAAGAAAGTTAAGACAGGGCAGTTTCTTTCTCTTAGTTTTTGCAGGCTAAGTTCATGTTTGACTAACAATTGCCCCAAACCACCTTCAGGGCCAAGGCAAGGCTGATGTTGTTCAGTGCATTTTCATATTCATTACTGTTAGATGGGCTGCAAGAGAATGTTAGGAAAGGAGAACAGAGGGAGGAACTTTGAAGTGGCAGGAACATGAATATGTTCCTGATGTGGTTCCATCAGCCACCCCTGTGGTGAGCTGATATACTTTGGCCTGAACCAAGATAGCATAGTGAGGCAGAGTATAGGTCACACCAAATTATCTGGATGATTACATGTGGCCCATGGCTTCCAAAACTGGGACCCCTGGTTTAGGCTGCTTTTTTTCTGTCTAAAGAACTCAGCATTATTTGAGTTCTAAAGGTGTAAAATATATGTTTCTTTATCCAGATTGCCACTCATTCACTAGGCTTGGCCCTTTGTTTCACTCTGTTCCTTATGGACAGTTGTTTGTCAGTGTTGCTATCAGGTTAGTCAAGTATTATTTCTTAGAGGGAATATGTGTTAGACTGCGGAAATTATAGTTATCTCACTGTTGTGTATTGCAGGCAAAATTTGTGCTTGCATTCCCTTGAACAAACTTATCATTGTCTTGGAAAGGAATCTGCCAGAGACACAGTGTGGCTTTCAGCCAGAACAAAGTACACGTAGTCCTATACATACAATCAATCACCCAATGACCTTTCAAAGATATCACAAACCCCTCAAAAGCTAGTTACAGTCTGTTTTCAAAATTATGATGGTTACGTGATTACATTTTGGGTGCTTGGCAACTGGCTGATTTTTTTGGTTTTTTGCAACATCCCATAATCACATGAACACAATTTGCAACATTTTTGCCAGTTTCTGCTGCTTAATTCTGGTTCCCAGCAAAAAATACCCATTGGGGAAAACTGATTTGCTTAATGGCTGCAGTGTTCACTTAATGATTAGTAGTCGTTAAGTCATAAGTCAAGGACTATCAATACAGTAGGTATTGTATTTGTTGTGAGGCAAATCCAGGAGAAGTAAATTGAGCAGAACAAACCTCTTTATTCTGTTTTTATTGACCTAGATAAGGCATTTGACAATGTAAACAGGGAGGCTCTCTGGATCATTTTGAGACATTATGGGTGCTTGAGGAAATTCATGAAGTTGATTCAGCTAGTTCACCATGGAATGACAGGACAGGTTCTTTACAATGATGACCGTCATTGATATTGTACAGATCTGATATTGTAATCAATACATAGCACTGGACTTTGTGAATAGTGCATTTAGTTACAAATCTATATAACTGCAAACTGTCAAACTTGTTTCTTAACAACTTATTATGGCAATCTACAAGAAAACCTTAATAGAATAAAGATATAACTATAGCATTCCTCTAATCTAAAAAACTAAAAGTTTGTTTTAAAAATTATATAAATTTAATTTGGGATGTCTTGTTATATGAACATTTGTACCATTTTTATATTTTCAAAGGAAAATATAAATGAGGATAGATTATTTGAAGAGCCGCCTCTTTCCAATCACATCTACCTGTCCCATCTAGTCTGGCAAGAAGGAGGATATGTGGTTCCCATTCATGAAAGAATGCATCTGACCGGATGCAGGTAAAGAGTCTTTTCTGCCATGGCACCCACCTTTGGGAACATCATACTCCCTGAGCTCAGATTGGCAACCCTTGCTGACCTTCTGGAAGGGTGTGAAAACATGAATTTGGCATCTATCCTAGGGCAGGGGTGAAATGCTCCTGGTTTGGGCGGGCCGGTCGGTCGTCGTAGAGCTGGTCGCCAAGGCAGTGCGAGGCTCCGCCCACCCACCCGGACACCGCCATTTGGTTTTTCTTACCATCTGCGCATGCACAAAGGGTAAATTATTAAATTCAAGTTGACTACGTAAATATTAGATGCCTTCATTTTATTTTGCTCCTTTAGTTTCCATTCATCATAGTTCTCTATGCCACTTTCTTCAAGGAACTCTGGATCTGTACACACTTTCCGATGAATAGTACAAATGGAACCAAATTTTACAAGACAATTTAAAAAAACATGGTTTACACTTTCATAATATTGTACGAAAGAAACAGTGACTATGAGGGGTAGCATTTAATCTCCTGAATTTATCCTTCAAATTGTCTATGATTTTTTTAAAACATTTTCCCCTGATAAAACAGTAACATTCCACTAAAGCAAGTAAACAGTAATTGGAACTTTCTCAGAAACTGCTAGGCAGAACGGAAGAGATCCCAGAGAGAGAAATATGAGGAGAGTGCACACAAAGTAAAGGGGGAGGGGAGGAAAATGAATCCATCAAAGTTTATTAAAAGAAAAGTAACTTGGACAGCATAGTAAACTATATTTCTGTAAATGAGCACAAATTACTACTGATGTTTTCTGAGCAGAGACAATTTACAATAATTTTTCATCCACTATTATTGGTAAACTTTTTAGTTTTGTTAATCAATTGGTTCTCTGAGCAAACGAGACAGAGAATACAGTAATCCACTCCCACGTAAGATGCTACACTAGCAGAATAAGAGAGAAGGTAACATCAATATACGAACTTGTAAAGGTTGTCTAACCCTAACAAGATTTTAATCATATTTATTTCAAAACAAACTTAAAATAAATTATTTCATTTCTGATCATATAAATCCAGTTGTGCCACTCCCTGTAGCAGGGTTTTTTAGGCATAAAGAAATTTCCCCCATTGCGCCTAACAACACAGGAACACTTTGGAACATTTTCGATTCAAAAGGAAACGGTGCCCTGGAGCACACATGGCCACACATATACCACCTGGAATTGCTCTTCAAGTCAAATTTATGTTTCCCTTGGATTGTTTTGCAATTGCAGAGAGTAGGAAATGGAGCAATTGTTTGAGAGAGGTGCTAGGTAAGTACCTTTGCATACTCCAAACACCTCTTCCTTTGAATCCAAAACATTGTGCAGCCTGCTCACAATAGTGCAAATTTGCCCTTACAGGGTCTTTATTTCATCTTTTCCCTGCCTAGCCCATAAGTGAGACAGATTTACAGTAAGCTAGCTCTACTAGGATAAAATTGTTTGTTTGTTTGTTTGTTTATATATATCCCACCTTTATTTTTATTTTTTACAAATAATTCAAGGCAACAGACATTTCCACTCACTTTCCTTTTCCTATTTTCCTCACAACAACAGTCCTGTAAGGTGAGTTGAGTTGATTTGAGAGAGAGGGATTGGCCCAAGATCAGCCAACTGGTTTTATGGCTAAGGCAGGATTAGAACTCATTGTCTCCAACTGGTGCCTTAACCACTAGACCAAACTGGCTCTCAAAAACAGATGTAAATAACAATATGTAGTAACTCTGTTACTATATAGTAGTAACTGTGAGAAGGAACTAAGTGTCTTAATGGACCACCACTTAAGTATGAGCCACTGATGTGCTGCAGCTGCCCAAAAAGCCAATGCAGTCCTAGATTGCATAGGCAGAAGGCTAGCATAAAAATCACGAGAAATTATAGTGCTGCTTTGTACTGCGCTAGTGAGGCCACACTTTGAATACTGTGTCCAATTCTGGTCACCGTGATACAAAGATGCTGTGACCCTAAAAAGAGTGCCGAGAAAAGCAAGAAAGATGATAAGAGGTCTGAAGGCTAAACCGATCCTCACCTAGTTGTGCATTAATCTTACCATCAAACATGAAACAGGAACATATGTTTATTGAATTAACATATTCAAATCAGTATTTGAAATAGTTCTAGAAAATGTATGATAATACCATATTCCTTCGTAATGTGAATTGAATGTGGAAATATTGGGTTTTAACAGGTCAAGCCTAAGGTTATACACAGAAGTCTAAACTCTGTTACATTAAACCAGTTCCCTAGACTAAGATCAAGGAAATGGATTGCGAAACTTTTACATACTGATTCCCCCCCCCCCAATCTTTTGTGAAGAAAAGTGCCAAGTCCTCAAAAAAGTGCCACACTAGATACTGGCAAAGGAAGTAAAACTCAATGTCATATTTATTTATCAGAAATTGGACTTTGTCTCCTGTCTCAGTGGGGGACTTGACCTTATGCTGGATAAGTATGATGTGAACCTATCACTTGTGAATTTTTTTGTTTATAATTAAGTTTCTCTGAGGTCCAATTTGCTGAAGTGAATGAGTTTTTCCATTTTGGGGGTGGCAACTGTTAAACCCTTGTAATTATAATTAACAATTGAGAAAGTAAAACAAACTAATTTTCATGATATAATTACCTTAGCACCATATATTACGCAATGTACTGTTTTTTACCAGACAGAATTATGCGCCACTACCGAGGTCCAGATTGCTGATTTTATATTGGCAGTAATGTGGCCCTCTACATTCAAGATTCTTGTTTTGTACACACATTTCTGGTGCCTACTGTAATAAAACCTGTTTTGCACACGGACATTCTGATTTTCTGAATACTGGAAAAATCTCACCTACTAGCTAGGATTAATCTCACCTAGCTAGGATTAATCTCATTTTTAAATTATGGGAGGAGTTGTGCAGTCAGTGTGCTGTTCACACGTTTACAGCAGATTATATTTTACAACTGTGATTTTTTTTCTGTTGTATGTTTTTTGGTTTTCCTGTTAGCACACTGCACGTTTCTATTGTGAATACGTTTGAGACAAAAGGAGGCTGTTCCCCTCCCCCACCAGCTGTCTCACACTGAATCTGCATTTGCAGAAGAGCTGCCACCCTTCCCCCACATTCTGGTTCTACAGCAGCTGCTCTCACTGAAAACCGATATGTGAGAGGCCCCTTTTCTCCCTAAACCAGTTCTAGCAGGAAAGCTGGAGAGAATAAAAACCCAGACTGGATTTCAAGTTGGAGCCCTGCAGCTTCTTTTACTGAAGGCAGGATCTCCACTAGGATCTCCAGTTCATGTAACAAACTAATCCACATCTTCCTTTTAGCTCTGCTGCTAGTGGCATTTACTTTGGCTCCAGCCGCATATTTTAACAAGGGGACTGCAGCTCTTGGTGTTCTGTGAGTAATCCAGTCCGGAGATTCCAGTCAGCCCTGGTGCGGCAGAACCTCAGCCTAAACAACAGTTGATGATGTCTCATTCCAGCTCAGAAACCAGTCTCAGCCGGCTCAAACCGGATTTGGCTGGATGGATTGGCAAACGTGTCTGAGCTCTCTTTTTTTCCCTTCCATGCCCCACCCATACAGCAGCAGCACAGAGAAAAAGCTTGTTTCTATATTTATGTTGGGATTCAGTGCTGGCCTTGAATTATTTCTACTACACCCTGTAGCAGGCGGGGATGCCAAATTCTTCTCAGTTCCCCAACCCCAATTACATTTTTTGTGACAGAGAAAAATTGCCTATTTTTTCCCTCCAAAATCTATGCAAAAAGAAGGTATGGGTGTGCTTTCCTTTTCACAGTGCCCAACCATTTTGAGAATATTTTATATTGATGAGAAGAGACTGACCTGTTTGCTGGACCTTGTCTTAAATACAGGCAGTGCTATTGTTCCAGGGCCACCTTTGGTTGTCTTCTAGGAAGTAAGGAAACTATATCCCGTATATTATGGACACCCTCATTGTGGACAATACTACCTTATGTTGCCATTTCTTAACTTCCCCTTCACCTTGGTAGTGAACTAAACGTTTTGGAAAGATTTCCCTATATACTGTGATGACCATGTCCAGAAAAATCAAATATTGCCTGTCCTTTCCCTGTAAACAACCCCAAGTAGAAAAGATACAGTGCCCTCTATTTACCTTCCTTACCGAAGAGGAAAAACTGGTGTTCATAGCAAAACACCCTAATAAGGCGGACTACAGCATCTGCTTTTCTCCCTGATGACAGCAAAAGAAACCTATCCAAGGACACCTCATTCCTAGTTCAGTAAGATAAGCATCTCTCGCTGTAGCTGTAAGTAAAATGAATGTTAATTTCTGACCTTGTTTCAAGGTACTATAGAGTTGGGTACATTAGTTACAGAATTTATTATTATTGAGATAACAATCTCTTGGTTTCATTGAAATGTAGATTTCTTTTATAATAAAGTCCATAGCTGAGGCTGAAGGAAGCTAAAATTAACAGCCATGGGAGATTTTCTCTATTTCATGCCCATAGGAGCAGGCATAGTCAGTACTTATCTATCAGAGGAATAGAAAGGTGTTAAGATTAGCCACTCCAGTCCTAGGCTGCATAACTCTTAACACTTTGCTCCCATCTGATGGCCACCCAGAGTTTTGCAGCCTAGATCTGATAGCTGTAAATGACGATAGGGGAAAATCAGCTCCACCCCCCCCCCCCACCATGAGCTCTTCAACAGTTTTGACAATAATTCTGAAATATTGAAATGGAAAAAACAAATTCAAATTAGCAACATTTGTTGTTACTGCAGAGCACATTACTCTTGTTACTACCCAAGCTACGACTGACATGCCCTCACAAGCTAAAAGGTAGGATAAGAAATTTATTTCTGTACACATTTATCTCTGCTTCACCACCTTTTCAAACAATTTATGCTCGCAGCACCCCTCTGAGGTAGAAATAGGATATTGCATGAGAGTATTTAAGGAATACTTTATGAGCTAGTACTGAAATTCGCTGCAAATACAGTACTGATACAATACACAATATAATTTGCATCATACATTAATCGCATCAGGTTATTAGTTTAAACTTAAATTATCCTTCTAAAGAGAAAATAATGGGCAAAATATAGAAGCATTTTAGTGAGAATGAGGTCTATGATCATTTTGTAATGGAGTTCAAGTTATTTGGATAGGCTCAGAATTATAGGTGCAATTATGATAGTTTTGCCATTTGACTATGAAGAAATAATCAAATTTACCTACATGAAATGAATATCAGAAGTCCAGGAGATTAAAAAACCACTATTGGATGTATTACTATCTGGAATTGGCATTGTTAGGAAGTTAAAATTGAAAAATTAGTTTTTCCTAGTAGGGGTGAAGGAAGAGAAATATAAATCTAGGAAACTCAAACAATTGTTTATAGTATATACATTTCATGAGTTTTGAAAAAGCATTCTGTCTTGTTCTTAATTTATATGCCAGTTTCTAGCAAATGTATAGATTTTATCAAAACAAAAACAATATTTTTGTCTTTTAATTAAATTGTAGATGGTGTATGTAGATGTTGTAAGCTGCTGTGGCCTAGAGGTGGAGCTCTTGCCTCACAATCAGGAGGTTGTTAGTTCGATCCTAGGTAGAGGCAGATGTAGGGTCTCCTGCTTGGGGGGGGAGGGGGTTAGACTAGATGACCTGCAAGGTCCCTTCCAATTCTGTTAATCTGTTATCTGTTATCAATTATTTTTATGGCCTCAGGAAACTTTTTAAAAATACAGTTATAAAGTTTACTTGGCTATCACGTGATACAACACTTTTAAACAAGAAAAAGTCTGGCAAATCCTTAAAAAACTACAAGCTTAATCTAATTCCAAAACAGTACTTGGTTTAGTTAGTGCAAAAGGAAATTATATCTCTTTGTAACTTGAAACTATGATGCATGGATCCCAGATGGTTTCATTTAAGAGAATAGTTTTCTAGAATAAAATAACTTTTGTTTCCTGTTTCTGATTAATGTTATTTTTTAAAAAAAACGCCTTCGGACCTTAATGGGTAGAATGTGTCTTTCTCAGTCTTGGGTTCTCTACAAATGGCCCGGGAGCTTGAGGGTTCTGCACAGTATTTTAGCTATTCATGTACTTCAAGAGCTCTGAAGTTGTTCCTGAGATCTATTGGAGCCACTCTCCCAGCTTAGGACTCATAGACTCAAGTACTCCTACCACTACTGGGATCAGGATCACTACTGGGTATATATATATATATCTACAACACACACACACACACACACACACACACACACACACACACCAAGGTGTGTGTTTCTGTGTGTGTGTGTGTGTGTGTGTGTATTATTGTGTGAACATTCTGGAATGATTTCTGGAAAATTTAATGAACTAATTAATGGAATAACCCAACACTATATTTCCACTCTTGCTGACCCACGTGATGCTTTGGCCATCCTCTTGCGTTGTCTGGAGGCTTTGGGGACCTGGATGCGGGATAACAGGCTTCCACTGAACTCTGGCAAAACCGAATGGCTTTGGGTACATGGGGTTCCGGGATCTGGGACTTTGTTATTTTTTACTCTGGATAGAATGGCACTGCCCAGACAGATCTGGTCCGCAACTTGGGGATTCTCCTGGACCCACGCAGGTGGCAGTCACAGGAGAGGAGCAGGTGGCACTCGTGGCTAGGAGAGCCTTTGCACAATTTATGTTGCCTGTCAGTTGCAGCCTTTCCTGGATCAGGATTCTCTGTGGTTAGTCGTTCAGTTCCTAGTTATCTCATGGTTGGACTATTGTAATGCACTTTACATGGGGCTACCCTTGAAGAACATTCAAACACTACAGCTGCTGCAGAGTGTGACAGTGTGGGCAGTTTTGGGGGGGCCAAGATGGTCCCTGTAACACTACTTCACCAGGAGTTGCAATGGTTGCTAGTTTGCTTCCAGGTGCAATTCAAGATGTTGGTAATCACCTTTAACACTCTTAATGGCATGGATCCAGGTTACTTGAGGGACCGTCTCACCCCACTGGGATTGACCCATCCCACTCATGCTGGCAGAGGAGGCATGTTGCCAGTCCCGTCAGCCCAATTATTCTGGCTGTGGGGTCCAGGAGGAAGGCCTCTGCTTTGTTCCTTTCCTTTGGAACATCTTGCCCTCCGATGTGAGATTGCCCCCAACCCTCCTATTCTTTTGTAAGGTAAAGAACTGGCTCTGCCAGTTGACCTGAGCCCCAATGGTGAAACAGCACAGTACAGGTTGTTTACGAGTAACAATAAATCCCACCTCCCCCCCCCCCATTCCACCCGTCCTCCCCACGTTAGATTAGATTTTAATCTTTGGTTTTTAATTTATTTATGTTTTAATGTAGATATATTTTTATGACTGTAAGCCGCCCAGAGTTTCCTTTGGTAATATGGGCAGCTAATACATTTTATAAATAAATAAAACATATTAACCATTTATGTAAATAATTTGCCTTCCCATTTTTATTCTCCCATTTTATTTATTTTTGTATTTATTTATTACATTTTATATGGCTTATATTTTGGGGTTTGTAATTTAGTACTTTCTATCCATGTATTATGCATCCTCCTCTCTCACAACCCTTTTACTGTTGCAGAATAAGTAAGTCCAATATATCTACCAGATACTGATTATGCCTTTGCTGAGAAACTTGCTCAAAATATGTATCTTTTCTTTTGACTGATCCCTTCTGTTGTGCCCTGTGTAGGAAAAGAATACTTCTTAAGCAGCAGCAATTGCAATTCCTATCTGATAAGAATTGCATAGCCAATTTTAATTCTCTGTGTCAGAGCCAGGCAACTGCATTTCTTGTCACCTGGTCCTGAATGTCTGTGTAGGATTTATATGTACTGTTGCCAAAACTAGGGTGGCAAATACTGAAAGCTTTTATTTTAGTAGTAAAAAAGAAACAAGACATTCACCAATTACAGAAAGTTACCATTTATGTATCATGTTCAGTCCTCAAAACAATTCACATATAATTTCAGCAATCTTTCATTGTTTTTAAGGTAGATTAATAGAATTATTTCTGTATTGAAAGGGGGGAGTGAGGTTTAAAGTTTGAGTTTGTGTTAATTTGAACTATAGAACCAACAACTCCTATTTAGCTATTTTGTGATGCCAGAGCCGTCTCTTGTTTTCCTTTCTCTACCTCAGTATTTTACATCTCAGTTTGATGTTGAGATGTTCTTTGTATCTCAACCGAGCCGAGGTGGCACAGCGGTTAGAGAGCAGTACTGCAGGCTACTTTAGCTGACTGTGATCATTTGAGTTCAGCTGTTCAAATCTCACCGGCTCAGGGTTGACAGCCTTCCATCCTTCCGAGGTAGGTAAAATGAGGACCCAGATTGTTGGGGGCAATGTAAATATATACATTGCTTAATGGTGTAAACCGCTTAGTGCTTGCACTATGAGGCGGTATATAAATCTCACTAATAAATAAATAAATAAAATCAATATCTGCAGTTTCTGCTTAAGTTCTCTGAAAAATGACAATTTGCACTTATCACATCTTTTGGCAATCAAATTGACATATTCTTGAAATTTTTCATGGGTCTTCCTTGATTGAATTAAGCTATTATTTGTTTTTATATACATTTTTAGGGGTTTTCTATAACTAGTAGATGAATATTCTTGGAAATGTCTGGACTTTTGCCCATTCAAACATATTTTAGTTTGCTATTTATGAATTGTATCAATGTTAAATGAGATATATAAAATACTTTAAAAATAGCTGCAAATATTACTTCCAGATTATTTTAATGGAAAAAATAAATCTAAGTTAAGTCAGGATGAAACTATTATCATGTGTTAATTTCAATATGAGACATGGGAAGGATGTCAAAAATAGTAAGATGAACAGATCTGCTTTTTAGAGAAAGAAAAGATTTATAGATAAAACAGGAGGAAAACTGACAGCATTTGGGATCATCCAGTTCAGGAAAATTCTGATTTCAGGAATAATAGTGTACATATTGTTATTATATAATCCCCATTTATCAAACTGTTTCATTCCTGATGCAGAATAGAGGAGGGATCACTTGGTGTCATACTTTCCATCTCTACTCTGCTGATGTTATGTACACAAAGGGTCAAAGCTGGAACAACCAAAGGCTCCCATTCTGTTTGGGCTGAGCATTTTAATTAGTCATTTTCATTGGCTCTGGAAAGTTTTATGATTTTTGACTTTGATATAGATAATGGAAATTTTTGCCGAAAGTTCATGCCTCTCTCTTTCTCTGCTTTTGGTGGCCTTTTGTCCCATTTTTGTCAGTTAAATATTTTGATGTTTGCTGATCAAGCTACATTTTTCCTCAAAGAAAATTTGCTTATTTCTATGGAGAAGCACAAACACAGCTACTTATTTAAAAAAACATTTATCCACAAAATGTGCAGATAAACCGATATGAATTATGGATTAATATGTCATACTTAATATTTGTATGCAAAGCTTGTGCATACCTGAAGAAAACCATGAAGAAAAAAGAATTACATTAAATTTAAAAACCCAGTTAGGAATAATGCTAAGCCATCAAATAAGAACAAAAGGCTGCATAGGGTTTTGGATTTAAAAATGGAAAAAATAAACACATGCAGTGCTGCTCACTTCAATAAACTATAACCCTAGATGAGTTGCAATATTTACATACTTGTGCCAATCAGCCTTGTTTTACCAGTTGCACCTGGATCTACTTGTGAAGCTCACAAAGGAAACAGCAAAGAATAATAACAATGAAAGTCAAGTATTATAAAGAGCTGGAGGACGAATTGTTAAAATGAGTGAAAAAACAACAAATGAAATTTACAGAGGCAATACCACAAACATGGGAAGAAGTATATATCACTTTGATACATAAAGAAGGGAATGATGCAAGAAAGAAAACCATAGTAATAGTATTGTCCTTATTGAAAGTTGATTATAATTTTTATATTACAATTCTAGTTGAACATTTAAAGAAATGTGTACTCAAATATGCATATAGATTAAACAGGTCATATCCCTAAGAGGAGTATAAAGAACAATAGCACAATTATAATAAATACAACAGAATATATTACTGTAATAACAAGGAATTTATTTTTTAAATAAAGAACTTATTTTTTAGATAAGGAAAAAGTCTGACTATTTGTAATGGCCATTTCTACTTGCATTATTGAATAAAATAAATCCTGGTGAAGAATTCAAAAGCTTGGGTCAAAAGCATATATCAATGGCATTATGGATAATGGAATAATTTCTGGAAATATTTCAATAAACAAAATTACCAGAGAAAGATTTAATACCTCAATACTATTTGTGATTGCTTTAGAACAGTGATGGCGAACCTATGGCACGCGTGCCACAGGTGGCACGCGGAGCCATATCTGCCGGCACGCGAGCCGTTGCCCTAGCTTAGCTCCAACACGCATGTGCACGCTGGCCAGCTGATTTTTGGCTCACGTGGAGGCTCTGGGAGGGCGTTTTCAGCTTCCGGAAAGCCTCCAGGGGGGCGGGAGAGGGCGTTTTCGCCCTCCCCAGGCTCCAGGGAAGCCTACTGGGCCCACCGGAAGTCAGGAAATGACTTCCCCAGGCTATTTCTGGCCTCCAGAAGGCTTCCGGGGGGGGGCCAGGGGAGGCCATTTTCGCCCTCCCCAGGCATTGAATTATGGGTGTGGGCACTCGCGTGTGTGAGATAGCGCACGTGCACGCGCTTTCGGCACCCGAGGAAAAAAAGGTTCGCCATCACTGCTTTAGAAGCATATGCTAATAAGTTTTGAAAAGAGAAATGTCAGGCATCAAAATTCAAGGAGAGAAATATAAATTAAAACGTTATGTGGATGATGCAGCACTGTTATACAACCACAAAGTGCGATAGAACAGCTGATAAAAACAATTATAGCTTGAACTTTTAAGAGACAAAATTAACATATAAAAACCAAATAATGAGATATTTATTTCAAGAAGAAGAAGACAGCTTTGAGCAAAAAGAATCAGTTTGCTAGACAACAAAAGTTATAGTGAAATGTTTGGGACATTTCATAATAATTACATTTCATAATAATTGCATCAGATTGTGGGGATAAGTTTAAAAAGATCTTGAAAGGTAGAAAAATTAAAAACTGGTTAGGATTAATAGTAAACATTACAATAAATATATTATCTAAAATTATTTATTTCAAATGGTACCAATTACAATCACAGAAAAATACCTTTCAAAATTGGCAAAGAAAAGTCAATATATTTGGAATGAAAAAAACCACTTTGTTTTTCTGAAGTTTAAATTATAGTATGCTGTAAATTATTTGTGGTGGAAAACAGAATGGATAAAATCTGAATAGCAGAATGATAATATCGGAAGGAGCTGATCTTGTTAATAGGTTTTAAAGAAAATTAAAATTTGGAACAAGAGATTATGAGACAAAGTTTAATAAAACATGGAATTCTATAAAAATAATAAGTCCAGCAATCTTACTTGTAGCTTCATTGTCAAATATCTTTTATTTTAAAAATAATTATTGCAATAAAAGTATAATTACATATATGGATATGTTGCATTTAGATTCCTAAAATCGACCAAAACCACAAGAATTATCTAGTGAAAACTAGAAATTTACTAAGGTCTATACACGCACGCACACCTAGTTATTAAAATATGACACAGAGATGGAATAAGTAAAAAATTGCTTGATAAAGTAAATGCAAAATTTCAGAGAAACAATGACATTAAAACAAGAGGAATTGTGGAAAAATATATATCAAAGGCTTATCCAAAGCTTATCCAAAGCTTATCCAGAGCTCCTTATCCAAAGCTAAGGAAAAAAAATACATGATGTTATTTAGATATAACTCTGTCAGTAATCACAAAAAGTAGGCAAATGATATAACAAAAGATATTTGCTCGAAATATGATACAGAAGGAATTTATCACATGTATGGTAATGTAAAAAGCACACAAAACATACACAGTACTATTTAAAAATAATCACTTTTTATAAAACATTACAAATTAAAAAGAACAAATACAAGCTAAGAAAAATAAAAGTATAAGAAGAAAAAATAGAAAGTTCAGAAAAAAGAAAAAATAGAAATAACAAGAATAAGGAATCTTAGCAACATTGCTTTCCCTTAAAATACAACAAATGATCTCTTCTTCCCATATTTCATGTCTTATCCATAAAAAAATCTTTAAAGGCACATTGTTCAATCCTGGTCAGAAAAAAGCCCATTAATCAAATTAACTAACTTTGATCAAATTAACCAACTTTATATTTCTTCCTTTTAACAATCTTGATTCTCAATCCTCTCAAAGTTCTGTAAATTCCTGGAAAATCCTTGTCTTTTTTTCTTTGTCCCTTCTCACATAATTCTTCACAACATTAACAAATCTGTTTTATAAATCCAATGTAAGAAAATTACCCAGGTAACTATTGGATTGGTAAGGTATCATCCAGTTCAGTGGTGGGATTCAAATTTTTTCCAACTGGTTATGTGGGCATGGCTTGGTGGGGGCGGGTCATGTGACTGAGTGGGCATGGCCAACTTGACATCATGCCCACACCCACTCAGTCACATGACTGCCCCAAGTCACGCCCACAAAACCCGGTAGGAAAAAAAATTGAACTTACAGCTATTGCAGCCTTTCTTTCTACCTATTTTCTGCCCAGGCTTGGCCTAATCTGTCAAAGGCCTCCTCCTGCATGCCACCCGCTCCCCCTTCACCAGTTGCACGCGTCACCCCATTTCCCCTCCTTCACAGGCCCCGGCCCTAGCCCCGCTTCCTCCCCCACAACCGCCTTTTTCTTTGGGCTTACCTTCCTCCTTCGGCTGCTGGTGGCAGAGGGGAAGGCATTAGGCAAGCTCTCTTTTTCAGTGCGACTGCGAGAAGCCTCCCAGCTGCTGCCTCTTTCCCAGCCGCTTCCAAGCAACGGCGACTGGCTGGAGGCTGCCGAAAACTACTGGAGGTCTTGAACGCGCTGAAAAAGCCACTGCAGTGCCGTTGCCACCCTGTTCTTTGTGCTGGCTGCACTCTGGTAGTTTTCAGCAGCCTCCAGCCAGCCACCACTAACGGGAAGCGGCTGGCAAAGAGGCGGTGGCTGAGAGGCTTCCCCAAAAAAGAGAGCTGAAGGTCTGCCACCAGCTGCCATGGGAGGAAGGTAAGCCCAAAGAAAGAGGCGGCCATGGGGGAGGAAGCGGGGCTAGGGTCGGGGCCTGTGAAGGAGGGGAAATGGGGCGACGCGTGCAACTGGTAAAGGGAGCAGGCAGCGAGCGGGCTGCGGCTCTGGGACAAGGTTGGAGCTGGGGAATGGTGTGTTCCCTGGCTAAGGCAGGCGGTGGCTCTGGGGCCTTGGGGAATGGCACACCCCTGGGGCTCCGGTCCCCGACCCAAGGCAAAGGGTGAGCAGGCGGCATGCATTGCTTAGCTTTGGTGAGCTGAGCTGAGCGGGCGTTGGCGAGGTGACTGGTAAGGCAATTAGCTGGGCCGCATGGTGAAGACAACATATATAGGGCAGGGGTGGGCAGGGCGAGTGCCGAACGGCTGGAAGGGGCGAGTGTCGGCGGGGCGAGCGAGCAGCGGGCGGGCAGGGTGAGCCTAGCGTTGAGCGGGCAGGGCAAGCGGCTGGTGGGCGGGGGTGGGACCACCCAAATGTGGTATTTACCGGTTCAGCTAACCAGTCCAAATTGCCACTACCAGTTCGCCCAAACAGGTCCAATACCACCTCTGATTCAGTTACATTTCTATATCCAGTGTAGCATCTCCTACCACATCATTCCCATAGCCCATCACTTTTAATTTAACTTTCAAATTCAGACTCAGTCATCTGGTAAAGCTTGCTCTTTTTCCATATCATTTTTAAATACAATCTGTATATAATGTTAGATATTTTTAAAATTAATTCTTGATCCATTGTTTACAAATATCCTTCAGTATACCCTATGTTAACTTATTTTGTTCATTTGTTTATTTATTAAATTTATTGGTTGTCCATCTCTTACCACACTGCACCAGTTGGAGCTTCCAAATGCTCTTCAAGGGTAGCCCTACGTAAAGTAAGTTGCAATAGTCGGAAAGTGAGATGTCTAGGGCTTGAATTACTGAATGCAGGGACTCTTGATCCAGGAGAGGTCAAAACTGGTGCGTAACCCAAAGTTGTGCAAAGGCTTTCTTAACCATGACTTCCACCTGCTCTTTTTGCCAGGAGTATGAGTCCCAGAGAACCCCCAAATTGTAGACTGGATCTGTTTGGGGTAATGCCATCCATCCAGAATTAAAGATGTCGACATTCCGAATTTAGGAACTCCATGAACCCAAAGCCATTTTGTCTTGCCAGGGTTCAGTCAAAGCCTGTTGTCACCTATCTAGGCCCCTGTTGTGGCCCACCAGTGGACAGCAGAGCTGGCAGCAGATTCGGACAGTGAGGAGGTTGGGGAGGAACATGGGCCAGTCCTGGAGTCTGGGGAAGGCTCTGACGAGTGCTTTGCGTCAGAGGCGGAGATGGGGCCAGGGCCGTATGACAGTTATCAGCTGCCTTTGGAGTCAGACATCAGTGAGGCAGACGAACAACTGGAGCCTGTTCCCAGTGTGCGCATGCGCAGAGCTGCCGGACGAAGGGAACAGCTAAGGAATAAGGGTCGATTTGGGAGTAAGGCCACAGGTGGATGATGGCTGACCCCTCCCATAGGGAATAAAAGAGGAACGAAAGGGGAGGGGTGTTTGCAGGAGACAATTAGTTCATTCCTGCATTCTTGCCAAGTATTGCGGCATCTGAAAGATATCGGCCTGGCCACTCTCCAAGCCTGATAAAGGCCGGTAATTGTGAACTATGTTGAAAGATTGTGGGAGAGGAAAGACTTTGCTGGAGAGAAATTCATTGTACATTAAATAAAAGAGGTTTTATCGGGGCGAGGAGTCTGCTTCGTGGTTTGGGAAAGCCTAGGTCAGAACAGCCCCCATAACCTCCAGGCATCGCAAGAGGGCAGCTAAGCATCACTTGGGTCACTAAGAGCAAAAGTACAGAGCTGAGTATCATCCATGTACTGCAGATACCTCAACCCACGTTGATGGATGATCTCACCCAGTGGCTTCATGTAAATGTTTAAAAAGAGTGGAGAGATACCAAGCCCTGCAGCATGCTACAAAATAGTGGCTGAGGGCTGAATCTCTCATTCCCTGTTAAGATTGATTTGGATCTGCCTTGGAGAAAGGAGACAGACCAATGTAAAACAGTGCCACCCAGCCTCCATAGTTGGCCCAAAGACATACCATGGTCGATGGTATCGAAAGCTGAGAGGCCAAGGAGAGCAAGGATGATTGCACTACCACCATCCCACTCTCACCAAAGATAATCAACAAGCAGGATCAATGCTGTTTTCATCCCATAACCGGACTGAATCCTGACTGAAATGGGTTCAGATAATCTTTTCAGTCAGGACTCTCTGAAGCTGCCAGGCAACCACCTTTTCCATCACCTTCCCTAGGAAAGGAAGATTGCAAACAGGACAAAAAGCAGACGGGATACAAGCAGATGGGATAAAGTGATGGCTTTTTAAGGAGGGAGCAAACCAGGGCCTCTTTAAAAAAAACCTGGAAATATCCTCTCCTGCAGTGATGAGTTAATCACTGCCTGAGCCCACCTGTTAGTGACTGGTGGAAGTCCTGGAGATACTTGTCCCACCATTCAGGAGGGAAAGGATCTAACTTACACTGAGATCGTTGAGGACCCAGTCCACTTACTCAGGTTCAACAGGATCAAACTGTTCCCAAATAACTGGGCAAGACCTCTCCCCAGGCATCTCACATGGACTTTCCCCATGCATGAGATCTAACTGGGAACATATCTGAGCAATTTTGTCCATTAGGTATTGAACATATTCCTCAGCACAGCCCTGAAGATGATCATCTGAGCGCACCTCACCTGAGCTTAATGCAGTCAAATTAAATTGAAAGAAAAGATTTAAAAAACTGGGTGCTAAAATGATATTAAAAGGAATTAACAAGATACCTAAATTTCTGCAGAATACTTTAAAATGAAGATGCTCATATAAAATGCATATTAGATTGAAGGAATGTACCATATATCCAGTAGGATGACCAGGTAATTAATGTGCAGACTAGAAAAAGCTATAAAAGGCAACCTATAAAGTTCTATAAAATATTTATTTAGAACAATAAAAGACGTTTAAACTTAAATTATTGTCATGATTTAATACACATAAAATATTTAACTAAAGAGACCAGAAGCAGCAGTATATTAATCATTTTTATGACAAATATATTAATGTATTACTGAAGTATAATGGTGAGATTGCAGAAAAGCTTTTAAAATTTTGTTAGTTTTTCAGTCAGAGTCTGAGGAACCAAAATGAGGTAATGAGAGGTAATCTGAGCCTGAGCCTGATTGATACATTAATAGTTTAAAAATAGTTTAAAAAGTCAGTTTAAATAGTTTAATAGTTTAAATAGCATTGATTTTAGAAAAGCCATACATGTTAACTTGTTGATCTTCTAATATTAATTTCCTTAGATTGGTAAATGAGCAATACATCACTAATTTTTAAATAGATGGAAACTCTAGGCCTAGTATACATATGATTTGATAAATTGGAAGTACTGCAGTTAGGAATGTTAGATATATAAAACAAAAAAGGTTGTGGAAGAAGAAACAATATTATTTCACTAAATTTTTGGTATCATAATAATACCAACATTGGTATCCATAGAAAGTTACCAAGCATAAGATCATGTGAAAACTTACAAAAATATATACATGTTGTTAATTTTCATTAAGCCAATATAGTTTAATACATATTTTTGAAAGCAATTCTCTGTGGTCTATATACCCATTTTACACTCTCAAAAGCCTTTTCAATTAAAGAAGAATTTTATATAAAGCTGCCCCAATTTGCCTAGTCCAGTGATGGCGAACCTATGGCACGCGTGCTACAGGTGGCACGCGGAGCCATATCTGCCGGCGCACGACCTGTTGTCCTAGCTTAGATCCAGCACGCATCTGCGTGCCGGCCAGCTGATTTTTGGCTGGCACAGAAGCTCTGTGAGGGCCTCCGGGGGGCGTTTTTGTCCTCCCCAGGCTCCAGGGAAGCCTCTGGAGCCTGGGAAGGGCCCACCGGAAGTCGGGAAATGGGCTGTTTGTGGCCTCCAGGGGGCCTCTGCGAGGGTGGGGAAGGCAGTTTTGGTCCTCCCCAGGCAATGAATTATGGGTGTGGGCACTCGCATGTGCGTGATAGCACGCACGCACTTTCGGCACCCGAGGGAAAAAAGGTTTGCCATCACTGGCCTAATCTGACTCAGATTGCAAAGACTCCTTTTCCCTTTGAGAGATCTTCAGATCCGTGTGAAGAAAGATAATTGATTGGTAATAGATAATCTGCACTACTACTATAACAGTTCCTCTTCACAACATTGTCCTTGGTATATCAGAGTTGTAGAAAGCATTTCTTTCTGTCTTATTTCATTTCATGAAGAAGCCATATGATTTGTCATGTTTTGCTATGGATTTTTCACAATTTTGAGATGAGATACATAGATTGCATGTCATATAAACCAAAAGAAAACTCACCTCAATGGAGAGAGTTACTTCTTTTCCCCAGTCCAGGGCAATAATCCAGTTATGATGTCTTGGATTTTGCTAGCAAGCCAGAAGTTATTTTGAAGCTATGTCTTCTTTCTTAAAGAACTTCGAATAATTAGGAAGGCATGCCACAGTCTTTTGGTTAGTGAAAGCTAAGTTCCATGTATTCAGGCCTCTCATAATTGGTTTCAGGAAAAAATTACCCTGCAATCTACAACTACTACACTGCAAAAACATATGGACCTCAAAACTTGACCAGGGCAAAACAATTGACGCAATTTACATAGACTTCTGTAAAGCCTTCGACTCAGTGGTTCACGATAAACTACTTCTGAAACTGAAATCCTACGGTATCTCTGGACTCCTACATGACTGGATAACTGCGTTCCTGTCAAACAGACAACAAGTGGTCAAAATGGGGAGCGCCCTATCTAATCCCGTTCCTGTTAACAGCGGTGTACCCCAAGGCAGCGTACTAGGACCAACACTCTTTATACTCTATATAAATAACCTTTGCGATCACATTACAAGCGACTGCGTTCTCTTCGCCGATGATGTAAAACTCTTCAACACCACCGACAACACTGCTACCCTCCAAAAAGACCTTGACTTTGTGTCAGAATGTCAAACATCTGGCAACTCCAAATCTCAACCAACAAATGCTCTGTCGTACACATTGGCAAAAAGAATCAGAACACCAAATACAAGCTGAATAGACAAGACCTTGCAGACGACCCTCACTCTGTCAAAGACCTTGGAATACTCATATCAAATGACCTACGTGCCAAAGCCCACTGCAACAACATCCCCAAAAATGCTTCAAGAGTTGTTAACCTAATCTTATGTAGCTTCTTCGGTAATATCACACTACTAACCAGAGCAAACAAAACATTCGCCAGACCAATCTTTGAATACAGCTCATCTGTCTGAAACCCACACCGCATATCGGACATAAATACATTAGAACAGAGATACTTCACGAGAAGAGCCCTCCATTCCTCTACTCTCAACAGAATGCCTTACGCAACCAGACTTGAAATCCTGGGCTTAGAAAGCTTAGAGCTACGTCGCCTTTGCACGACCTAAGCATAGCTCATAAAATTATCTGCTACAACGTCCTTCCTGTCAACGACTACTTCAGCTTCAACCACAACAATACACGAGCACACAACAGATACAAACTGAAAGTGAACCGCTCCAGACCTGACTGTAGAAAACCGTATTGTAGAAAATACGGCTTTAGCAACGGATTGGTGAATCCCTGGAACTCACTACCTGACTCTGTGGTTTCGTCACCAAACCCCCAAAACTTTACCCTTAGACTGTCCATTGTTGACCTCACCTGATTCCTAAGAGGTCAGTAAGGGGCGTACATAAGCGCACCAGCGTGCCTATCGTCCCTGTCCTAATGTTCCCTCTTATCAGTACCCATCTTATGTATATAAACAATGTTATATCTATGTATATTACCAACACGTACTTGACTAAATAAATAAATAAATACAATAAAATAATAGACTCAGTTTATCAGATGCTATAGGGCAGTGGTCCCCAACCTTTGCGGTTGGCGGCCTGGCGGAAGAGGAAAGGGTAACTAGGCCATGCCAGTGGCAAGCTGCACAAGTGTGCAGACCTCAACTTACATGAGCGGTGGGCCAGTATGCATGCACATGCGTGCGCAGCTTAACTTGCACAAGTTGAGCTGCGTGCACGAGTGCACGTGTGCCAGTATGCCACTTGCACAAATTGAGCTGCACGAATGTGTGCACTGGCCTGCCACTCAAGGGGCCCAGTTCCAAATAGGTCACAGTCTGGTAGTGGGCCATGCCTTGGGAGTTGGGGACCCCTGCTATGGGGCACTCTGTGATGTCATATCAAAAATAGGGGCATGTTAATCTTTTTCTCCACATTGTCCCATTTTTAATTCTTTTGCCAGCAGTTAGAATTTCCTGTAGTTTATATAGCTTGTGCTGTTTATCAATGGAGCCTTATGGTCGGGGGTATATTTAAGGGCAGATTTCCAGTGTTTTTTGTGTCTGTCAGATCTTATTAAGCCTCAACCCCCCCTCCCCCAAACAAGTTGGACAGAACAGTAATGGCCAATTTGTGGCTCTGTTATTTATAGCCCTGTTAGAAGATTGATGAGAAGGATTCTGAATGCTCTAAAACAGCCTTCCCTAATGTGATCTGATATACCGAGATTTTCAGTCCCAGAAATCAGAAAATTAGGCATACAGGTGATAAAGTCTTGTAAATTTATTAATATTATTAATAAAAATATTAACTATGTTAGTGAAGGTAAATGACATCTGTGAAGGGTGTTTGTGTGACAAAATGTATTATGATATCAAAACACATTCTGCCATGTATGTACATCTGATATCACAGTAAGGTAGGGCCTGCATTATGATGTCACAATGCATATTCATTTTGGCATCATAGCTAGCAACAAGTACTTAAGAGCCAGGTTCTATACTGCTGAAATGGGCACATTGTAATCCAATACATGTGGAGCAAATCAAGTTGGGAAATGCTGCTCTAATGTGTGAAATGCAAAAATGTGATTGTTACTTTTAGCTTTAAAATACTGTGATGTTTGGATTGCTGAATAAGGCAAAAAGCTTATTATGTCCATGAATTTCCAGCAGATAGCTAAATTTTGAACACACTCAAAAAGCAAAATACATTAAGTATTGTATAATGCTGCACACTACAATGTTGCATAAATTACCGATAAAATATGCCATTTTTTTCAAATAAAATAAATGTGAGGAACAATTCATTGTTTTTGATGAAGTGATAAATTGATAAATCAAATTTAGAACCAAAATATAAAGCAATGATTACTGTAGCTGATTTTCTTGAACAACTTTATGCCAATGCTCCCATCTGCTGGACAGTTGTTAGTACTAGAGTTTCACAAATGTTTCTATATGAAGAAAGATTTTAAATTTTTGAGAGAATAAGAATTTTTCCATTTGCCATCTCCTAGCATTCTAGAATCACCAGATCCCAGTGAGATTCCAAGTGCCTATTAGCCAGCTCATTTATTTTTGGTTTGGTTGAAGTGCATTAATGGAATACAATTGAAAAGATTCTCTTTTTCAGATGTTTTCCTATTAGTAAAAAGTCTACCTGTATTATCTTTGAGGGAGATGGGTGGTCTAAAGACATGAAATACGGTATAAATAAAAATATTGTGACATTGCTCCTAGCATCTGGAATCAACTATGCTTCTTCCCTTTCTTCTCTTTTTCCCAGTGTAAGGATTTGTACTGAATTGGATTTATTTGTGACTAAGAGTAATTTTAGCATAGGAAAATTATGTTAGACATAGTAACACAGTGTGTGTTTGAATAATGATGCAGACGTTCTTTGGTACGTGTATGAATATGAACACAGCACCTTTGGTATTTGTTAAAATAGCCTGTCATTTGTCAAATTTCCATGTACAAAATGTGTGACTGTTTTAAGAGGTCAACTCATGAAATGAAATGCAATAAAGCAGTAGCATCTTTATTTCTCAGGTTTGTGCAGATACCTGAAGACAGACAGACTGCTTTAATAATAGTAGAAAAGTGGTATGCCAGCATATGCTAAAGCATTTCTTTTAATAGTTAATATATAATGTGTAAACAGTAGAACCATCATTATTATACTTTCAGATAAATGCAGAAAAGCAATGCCTCAGTAGCACTTAAAATTCTAATTCATAAGAATAATAGCTTTAAAAAAATCAACACACATACAGTTATCTACCGGTTGCAAAGTCTGAGTTTCTTTGTTTAAAGAAAGTATCAATGTTGCCCATGTTGGAAGTTATTCTGTAAATTCAATTCTTCTGGGATTAGACTGAAATTAAATTGGCAAAATTTTAATTTTATACTTATATTTTTCTTTGGTTAAAACCTGTGGTACCATTAACCCAAGTTAACTTGGGACTATTTCCTAAGGGGTTATTGAGGATGTGTCAAAGTACAGCTACACATGTACTGTTTGTTTGTTATCCTTCTCTGTTCAAATATCTTTTTTTCAATTTTATTACAAATTATACTTCTTTGGTTCTTCAAAACACTGGTAGTTTAGTTTTGTAAAAGCAAAATAATACAGGTAGCCCTTGACTTACGACCTCAATTGAGCTCAAAAATGCTCAACAAGGCTAAATGAGTTTTGCCCCATTTAACATCTTTTTTTGCCATTGTTGTTAGGCAAATCACTGCAGGTGTTAAGTGAAACATGGGATTATTAAGTTAAATGTTTGTATAATTGTGTGGAAATAATTCCAGTATCTCACATTGATACATACAGATCATGGTAGCTATATAGAAGTTGGTATCACATTGTTAGCCTTAAAGCCATAGACTCCCATGTACTTACCCCACCCAGTTCAAAGACAATTTATTTACTGTTGGCTGAAGACATGTCCTCATAACATCACCTTTGTCTTACTATCATACTAGGGGTAAGGCGAGGCGAAGTGAGGCAAAGAGAGTTGCAATAATAGATGGTAGTTTCCAACATGAGTTCTAACTCAAAGCTCCTCTTGAGTAAGAACATTCCGATGTGTCTCATTTAAGAAGGCAGGGATGCTTTCTGACAAGTAACATCACTGACCTCAGTCACTCCTCCCTATGCTCTGCTCTATGTGCCCTTGCATTGGGAAAGGGTAGCAGTTCGTCTTCCTGATTGCATAACAACAGCAGTTGTTCCCTCTGCCTGCCTACCAGCCCCACCTCCTCTGCCTCAGCTCAGTCGGCTGTTCCATTGCTCGCCTTCTAAGGGACATCTCTGGGGCTGACTCCCTGTCATCATCAGACTCAGATTCCAAAGCCTCCATGACACCTACAGTGGGATTGCTCCCTTGCATCATGTTGTATGGTTCTATAGACAGTTTAAGGAGACAGTTTTGAAGCAAATATTCAGAAAACGCAGGTAAACAAAGAAGACGGAACCGAGTCTTGGAAAGGGAGATATTGTTATGAAGAAACTCAGGATGACTCTTCCCTGATTCACTGGTGTATAAAAAGGAAGGGAGAAGACATAAAATACAGGTAGCCCTTGAATTATGACTATTTGTTTAATGGCAATTCACAATATGATGGTGCTGGAAAAAATGACTTACGATTCACCCTTAAAGTTATGACCGTCACACCCCCACGCTCATGTGATCAGAATTTGTGTGCTTGACATCCGGCTCACATTTATATAGTTGCAGCATTCTGCAATCACATAATTGTGATTTGTGAGCTTTTTACTCGACTTCCAACAAACAAATTCAATGGAGGAAGTTGAAGTCACTTAACAACAAAGTGATTCACTTAACAAGGCTGGTGATTTGCTTAATCTTCATGGTAAAATGGTCATAAAATTGGGTATAATCATGTGACCTTTCCAAACATCGAACTGGCAATAGTGTGCCTCATGTATCCAGACATTCCTTCATCCATCGCCCTGGTACCACACTGCCCTGAGCTCTCTGTTCCCACCCCTCCGGAGAGGGCTCTGCCATCTTCAGGAGGGAGAAACAAGTCAAACAGCGAAGAAGACATTGCAGATACAGATTATAATTTCACACATGCGGCGGAGGAGAGAAAACCATACTTCCCCAACCAGAAAGACCTCAGGGTTCTGATCAAGACCTTGGTCTTACCAAGTCCCATGCTGAGCTTCTGACTTCTAGGCTCAAGGAGTGAAATTTGTTGGATGAAAGTGAGAAAGTCGCAGATCAGAGAAAGCGTTATCAAAGCTTTTCTAACTTCTTCAGTCAGCAAGATGGACTGTGCTTCTGCAACAATGTGGCCTGTCTATTTGAGGCTCTAGGAATCACCTGTAGCCCCAAGTGAATAGCACCTATTCATAGACAACTCATCCAGGAGCCTCAGAGTTGTGCTGCTTCATAACGGGAACAAGTACTCGTCTCTCCCCCCTCAAAGAGGACTACACCAGTGTCAAGATGTTGTTGAGTGTGAGTGCCTTGAAGTATGATGACTATGACTTGGAAGTCATTGGAGACTTCAAAATGGTGTCATTCCTGATGGGCCTCTAAGATGGTTTCACGAAGTTTCCTTGTTTTCTTTGCCTCTAGGACAGCCAGGACACTAAGGTGCACTATCACAGAAGGGACTGGCCACAGTGGACCGAGTTCTCTCTAGAGAAGAACAACATAAAGTGGAAGCTGCTGCTAGACCCTTGGAAGATGTTGATGTCACCACTACACATCAAGTTAGGCCTCATCAAACAATTTGTCACAGCTCTAGACAAGGACTCTGCAGCTTTCAAGTACCTCCAAAATCTCTTTCCACAGCTGTCAGAGGCAAATGTTAAAGTTGATATCTTCATCACACCACAAATAAAGAAGATCATAGAATGTGATGAATTTGCCAGAAAACTGAATAGGATGGAAAAATTGGCTTGGAACAGTTTCATTGCAGTAGTTCATGGCTTTCTAGGCAATCACAAGGCTGAAAACTATGAGCAACCGGTCCAGACTCTCATAAAGAACTATGCCAAAATGGGATGCAGAATGTCCCTCAAAGTCCTTATCCTTGATGCTCATCTTGACAAATTCAAGGGTGCTTACTCAGAGGAGCAAGGTGAGCGCTTTCACCAGGATATACTGGACTTTGAATGTCATTACCAAAGACAGTATAATGAAAATATGATGGGGGAACTATGTTTGGGGGCTTCTTTGAGAAAGCAATTTGCAGTATAGCTGCAAATCTAGAAAAACTACTGATTTCTGAAACCTTTTGAGTGGTTTTGACTATCTTTGTGTATTTGCCGTGCAAGTATATATTATTTCTCTGTTGAAAAAGATAAAAATTTTCCTGTTTTGTCTCTCTAAATATGAAACTTTTGTAGGTTGTGGTCACAAAACCAAAGTTTGTGATGAATATAGCCGTTCTCCAGTGGGATTGCAGGATAGGCCAGGAATGGGTGTTGACCTTGTCCTTCTGCCTAGAGACTGAGTTATCATTTTTACAGCCATGCCTCCTTGCCTCTCCTTCAGGCTCCAGTTATTGACTCAGTCCAGCCTGAGAGAGACGCTTTTTTGGTTGGCTGTCAGTCTTGAGGCAAAAGGTTTTGAAAGTTATAATTTCTTGAACTTTGTGGTTTGCTGTGGAGAGATTGTCAGAAGAGGTTCAGGTTTGAATTGAGCGCTACGGTAGCAGAGAGCAATTTGACAGGTCGTGCTGGCCGTTCCAGCTTTGCTGGCTTGCCGCCGACATTGTGAGACTGATTTCGCGCCCTAATCGCTTCTCCCGACATTGGAGGCTAATTGACAGGTCGCGCTTCTATCGCCGACCTTCTAAGCATGGATTGACTTCTAACTGCCTTTTCTCTGCATGGGGGGCTGCCTCAGGAGGGGACTGCCTCCAGCGAGGATATTTGAAAAGTGGCTTGGTGCTCCAACAGTCTATCTAACATTTGTGGACCGTTTGACAGATTGCGCTGTCACCGCCGCTATTTTAAGTGCCGTTTTGACTGCTACCGATCTGATCACGTCGGAGCGAGGCTTCTGGCACTTCAACCTAACTGCAGAGGAGTCTGCTTGCCCCTCAAAATCGGAGCTGGCTGCCCTGAGTCCACCCCAGGTAGCCGCCCGTAGCTTGTGCCAATATCAGGCGATCGCTGGAGAGTGAGCTGACTAATCCGTGGGCTTCCTGGCACAGCCGCCACCTCCATTAACTAATTACAGCTCTGCATCCGGGTCCCTGCCTAGTTTTGCTAAGCATTAGCCTTAGAGCTTAAATCTGAGCCTAAATTGCTGTTTGCCCTGTTGCTGGCTTTGGAGGCTGTCAAAATGGCTGATCGCCCTGTCAGATCAGAGGAACATAATTCTTCCTCTGAAGGAAAAGACCCAGCATTGGTCAGACAAGGGCAGGAAGAAGGGCTCAAAGTCATCTAAGCCCAAGGATGCTCATGCCTCTAAGGCTGAGTTAAAGGCTCAGGAGAGAAGACAAAAAGCATTAGAGAAACACATAGCTAAAGAGCAAAAGAAGCAATCAGCCAAGCTGTCATTGCCTGCCTCTGTTTTGGCTTCTGTTTCCCGCCCTGAGGCTTCTTAACCAGCCATCCAGGCACGCCTGGCTCCACAATCTTGGCTGCCAGAGGGCGCTCTTGATCTGTCTCCCTCTCCTGCATTGCCTCCTATAACAGAAATAGAGGAAGATCCTTTTGGCTGTTTAGCTGCATCTAGATGGCAACCAAACCCCTGTAGAGCCCAAATCCCTCCTGAGATAACCTTTACACCTACAGCCGCTGGCTTATGCCAAACGGAGGGCCAGGAGCCGGATCTCCCTGAGAACATGAGCTGAGGTGGCGCAGCGGTTAGAGGCAGTACTGCAGGCCACTTTAGCTGACTCTGATCCGCAGGTCAGCGGTTCAAATCTCACCGGCTCAAGGTTGACTCAGCCTTCCATCCTTCCGATGGAGATAAAATGAGGACCCAGATTGTTGGGGGCAATATAAATATACATTGCTTACTGGTGTAAACCGCTTAGAGCAGTGGTTCTTAACCTGGGATCGATCGAACACCAGGGGTTCGGTGAGTCAGTCTCGCGGGTTCGGCGGAGGTCAAGACACACACCTGACTCATATGATTCGTGATGACACGCCCCGCTTGTCCATCATTGGCTGCAGGTGGTAACATCACATCGCTTGTCCTATCTGTGCTGCAGGGAATTTGGTGCGCCCAGTAGTCGAATTGTAACTGTCGTGATGGTACGTCGTGTGATTTCTTTCTTAATATTTTAATCCCTTCATACTAACTATGTCGAGCAAAAAAAGAAAGTGGTCGGACGAATATGTACAATATGGATTCACATGTATAACGGAACGTGATGGGAGTCAGCGTCCTAACTGCATGATTTGCAATGCCAAGTTGAGCAATTCTAGTCTAGCACCAGCAAAACTAAGAGAACACTTCCTTAAGCTGCATGGAAAATACAAGAACACAACGCTCGCTGAATTCAAGGTGAAGAGAGCTAGATTCGATGAAAAGGCTACTCTGCCTGTTCTCGGCTTTGTACCCCTCAACAAACTGATCCTCACAGCATCGTACGAAGTTGCTTACCTGATCGCAAAGCAGGGCAAACCATACACCATTGCTGAAACACTCATAAAACCAGCTGTGTTGAAGATGGCGAATATCATGCTGGGAAAAGCGGCTGAAGTTAAGTTATCCCAAATTCCTCTTTCAAATGACACCATCAGCGACAGAATAGAGGACATGAGCAAAGACATCTTGACTCAAGTAGTTGCAGATCTGATTTCAAGCCCGGCAAAATTCAGACTTCAACTCGACGAGACCACAGACGTTTCCAATCTAAGCCAGCTTGCAGTATTTGTGCACTATGTGAAAGACGACGTGATAAAGGAAGATTTTTTATTTTGTAAGCCTCTTACAACAACAACTAAGGCAGCCGATGTGAAGAAACTTGTGGATGACTTCTTCAAAGACAACAATCTTTCGTGGGATATGGTTTCTGCAGTTTGTTCGGACGGAGCTCCAGCCATGCTGGGAAGAAAGTCTGGTTTTGGTGCGCTAGTGAAAGCCGATGCACCACACATCATTGTTACGCATTGTATTCTGCACAGGCATGCGTTGGCAACAAAAACCTTGCCTCCAAAACTGGCAGAAGTATTAAAAATTGTAGTGGAATGCGTGAACTATGTGCGAAATAGTGCTCTGAGGCACCGCATCTTCAGGGAGCTTTGTAAAGAAATGGGATCTGAATTCGAGGTACTTCTGTACCATTCTAACGTTCGGTGGTTATCCCGGGGACAGGTGCTGAATCGTGTTTTTGCCGTGCGTGTGGAATTAGCCCTGTTTTTGCAAGAGCACCAACATTGTCATGCAGATTGCTTCAAAAATTCTGAGTTCATTCTCATTTTAGCGTACATGGCTGATATCTTCGCAGCTCTCAATCATCTCAATCAACAGATGCAGGGCGGTGGAGTCAACATCATCGAAGCGGAAGAAAACTTGAAGGCTTTTCAAAAAAAGCTACCGTTATGGAAACGGCAAATAGAGAACGATAACTTTGCAAACTTTCCCCTGCTAGACGACTCTGTAAGTAAGATCGAAGATGTATCTGGAATCGGAGACATTTCTGTACCCGCAGAACTGAAGCAAGCAATTGCCACACACTTAGATTCGCTTGCAAAGTCTCTCGACGGATACTTCCCTACAAGAGAGTCATATCCAGCATGGGTGAGACAGCCGTTCACGTTTAGTGTTGAGACAACAGATGTCAATGATGAATACCTCGATGAAATCATTGAAATTCAGCAGAGCCAGGTTCAACAGCAACTCTTCAGAACAACAACGCTCTCAACGTTTTGGTGTCAACAAATGGTAACGTACCCTGTTATTGCTAAGAAAGCTCTGGAGATTTTCATACCGTTTGTTACAACATATCTTTGCGAGCAATCCTTTTCGAGGATGCTGGACATAAAAACGAAGAAAAGGAACAGACTTTGTTGCGAAAATGACATGAGAGTGGCACTTGCCAAGGTAAAGCCGCGCATTTCTGAACTGGTCTCTGAAAGGCAACCGCAGAAGTCACACTGATTTGCAGTAAATATTCATTATTATGTTTTTGTTTTTGTGTGAAAATCATGTTTTAATATTTAATGGTTTTGTTCTTTGTTCTTAATGGTTTTGTTCTTTAATGGTTTTGTTCATTTTGTGCACCTATGTATAAAAATATACCTATGTATAAATATATACCTAAATATATACCTATGTTTTGAATTTGAAAAAATCATATTTTATTTTTCCAATTAAGAAGGGTTCAGTGAATGCGCATATGAAACTGGTGGGGGTCAGTACCTCCAACAAGGTTAAGAACCACTGGCTTAGAGAGTGCTTGCACTGTGAGGCGGTATATAAGTCTCACTAAATAATTAATAAATAAATAAATAAATAATAAACAAACAAACAAACAAACATTAAAAATTACATTTCTCAGGCAATTTCCAGGGGTATCTCAGCTGCTTGGCAGCCACAGCCACTCCCTATGGCCTTAAACCTGCCTCTGCAGCAGAAGGCTCAGCCCATAATGCAACCGTGTGAACACCAATCAGCTAGCCACTCCATTGCGAGCGAGGAGTCCAATTTAGATGAAGGTGCCCTAGGAGACGTGGAATTGTCTGAGGATGAGGATTTCACCCCAGACATCCCCGCATTCTCTATCCTGTTCCCTGCGGGGTTGTTTAAGTCTCTACTCCATAAGGTGAAAGCCACGGCCCAATTGGGTGAGGAGTCTTCTATAATAGAGCAGCGCTTCCCTTCTCAAGGGCCAGAATGGGACCTCTTTCATGCCCCAGTATCTGAACAAGACTTCATTCCTGTCCCAAGCCTGTTTCTCAATTTGCTCCAAAATCAGTGGTCTCAACCGGTAACGTTACCTACTCCCAGCCTTAATGACAAATGGTTTTACAATATGGGGCCCTCAATGTCCGAACTTATGCAACCACCTGAGGTGGATGGCCTTGTGCCAGAACTCTCTTCCCCTACGCCCTCCTTATCAGGAGACATAGCAGAGAACCTCAAGGCGGAAGATAAAAAATCCAAACTGACATTCAGGAAGGAGCACCAAGCTGCAGCATGGGTGGTTAAGGCCTCCTCAGTGGCCTCTTTCTTCACTAGAACATCACTCCTGTGGTTGCGCCAGCTCCAGGCTAAGGTCTCACAACAAGAGGTGCGCATCTACCAAGACCTAAACAAATTAATTGCAACTACCCAATTTTTTGCTGATGCCACTTTAGATGCTGTCAAATACGCATCCAGATCCCTAGCCGCCTCGGTTACAACCAGGAGGCTCCTTTGGTTTCGTCAGTGGCAGGCGGATGCCAAAACCAAATGGAGACTAGCCTCCGCCCCATACTCGGCTACTATACTATTCAGAGAATCACTGGAACCGCTCTTAATAGAGAACAAGAACAAAAGGAAAATCTTACCAACATCCTTGAGGAGGGCAGATCGTCGTCCAACTCCATTCGGCCACAGGTACTGTATTCCTTTCGTCCCTATGAAACGGAGAGAAACCAATATTAGAGATACTACTCACCTAGGCAGGACCGTCTGGATTTTGAGACAGATCCCGGCAGAATTTCCAAAATAGACAGCCCTTTTGAGGGGCAGGAGGTCTCCAGTTCCGCAGACAGAAATAAAAATCAGACCGCCTATTGGAGGACGTTTGGCCCTCTTTGTAGATCAGTGGGAGGAAACCACCACTGATTCTTGGGTCATCAAGGCAGTAAAATTTGGACTTTCTCTGGAGTTCCTCTCCACTCCCCCGAACTACTTTGTGCACTGCCCTGTCTCTTCCAACAATGTTAAACAGGGCCTCATGAACTCCGCCATTCAACATCTTTTAGAGATTGAGGCCATAGAACCGGTCCCATCAGACCAGAGGAGACAAGGGGTCTATTCCATCTTATTTGTAGTGCCAAAGAGTTTGGAGTGGGGGTGGGGGTGGAGAGCGATCTTAGACCTTAAAAGACTTAACTCCCATCTGATCTACAAAAGATTTAAAATGAGTTCCCTCCGCTCAATCCTGGAAGGGATCCGACCTGGTGACCTCCTAACCTCCACAAATTTAACAGAGGCCTACCTCCATCTTCCTATTTTGCCTAGTCACCGTAGGTACCTTCAGTTCTACGTAGAACAGCATTTCCAATATAGGGCTCTGCCATTTGGTCTGGCCTCCGCTCCCAGATACTTCACCAAGGTTCTGGCGGCCCTAGCAGCTCACCTGAGATCCATCCTGATGAGACTGCAATGTTATCTTGATATTTTGGTGCAGGCCTCATCTCCCTCCAGGGTGATGGAGGACCTCTGATTGACAATGCAGACCCTAGAAGAGCATGGTTTCTCCATTAATCATAAAGAGCCATCTCACACCCACCACCCGCCTGGTTCACCTGGGCACTATTATTGACACTGTCAGTGGTGAGGTCTTCCTATCTCAGGAGAGGAAGGACAGCATAGTGGAGCTGATTCTCAGCAAGATGGTGTCATGCATGGGAATTGTTCCCTGGGTTTCCCCCGTTTACATGCTCAGAGTCTTCAGTGGTTCCTATTGCCACTGCAGCGATCAAACAAATCTAAGTCCTCGATCAGGGTTCGGGTTCCTCCTCCAGTCACCCGGTCCCTGCACTGGTGGACTTCTTCGGCCCTTAACGAAGGGAGCCCGAGTGCATCACCCTTACAACGGATGCCAGTCAATTTGGCTGGTGTGCGCACCTACAGAACCATCTGGCTCAAGGCCGATGGTCCACAGAGGATCTCCAACATAACATTAATTGGTTGGAACTTCGGGCGATCCATCTGGCCCTCCGATATTTTCAGGCCATCCTCAAAGGGCAACATGTCCTAGTACTGACTGATAACATGGCGGTTAAAGCTCACATCAACTGCCAGGGAGGAACTCACTCTCTTCCGCTCATGGATGAATCGTTACTCTTAGGAAATTGGGCGGAGTCAAATCTATTGATCAAGGCAGAGCATATAGCCAGTTCTTCCAACATCCAGGCAGACTGCCTGAGCAGACTTAACGTGAACCACACAGAGTGGAGACTTTATCTGGATGTTTTCTGGGCCGTTTGCAGCAGGTTCGGGTACCCGAGTGTGGATCTCTTTGCGTCGTCTCAGAATGCTCAACTCCCTCGTTATTTTATGAGCTTCAGGTCCCCAGGAGCCGAAGGGACCAATGTCCTACAAGCCAAATGGCCGACGGGCTTACTATATGCCTTCCCTCCTCTGCCCCTGATTCCGGCAGTAATACGGAAGTTGATCATAGAGGTAGCAGAGATCATCCTTGTAGCTCCGTATTGGCCCAGGCATCCGTGGTTTGCGGATCTGGTGGGCCTGTCAGTGGCTTGTCCCTGGAGACTCCCTCCAGAGGAAATCTCTCTCAGCCAGGGGACCCTAATCCATCTGGAGCCTCAATGGCTCCATCTGACCATCTGGCTCTTGAGAGGGACCTCCTGAGGAAAGACCGCTTCTCCACCAAGGTCATCAGGACGATGCAGGCAGCCAGGCGTCCGTCCACAAACAGGATCTATGACACCACCTGGGTAAGTTTCACCAGATGGTGTTCCCGAACCCTCATTGTGCCCACCTCTGCATCTGTGCTGCAAGTGCTGGACTTCCTACAGGAAGGACTGCACAAGGGGTTGTCCCACAGCACACTCTGCAGGCAGGTGGCGGCCCTGGCCACGGTTTTAACTTGTGGTGGCCAGGATTCTCTTGCTCATCAGCTGGCCATCCAGACATTTTTAAAGGGCTCGGCTAACCTGCGGCCGCCAGTGATCCATCGCTACCCAACTTGGGACTTACCCAAGGTCCTACAGGCCCTTTCGACCACTCCCTTTGAACCCCTTCGGGTAGCAAGCCTTAGACATTTAACTTTAAAGGTGGCATTCCTGGTCGCAATTACATCTGCCAGACACATCTCAGAGCTTGCGATCCTATCGGTCAGAGAGGATCTTTGCATTTTTCAAACTGATAGAGTTATCCTCCGCCTAGATCCCTCCTTCATTCTGAAGGTGAACTCCTGTTTCACCGGGCACAGGAGATCTTGCCGAACTTCTGTCCTCGGCCTTCCCATGCCTGGGAACAGGAGTGGCATACTCTAGATGTGAAGAGGGCTCTCTGTATATACATCAGACGGACAGCCTCCTCAAGGCTGTCGGAAGCCCTATTTGTATCTTTCCAGCCGGCATAGGTGGGAACCAAGGTCTCCTCCTCCACGATTGGCTGTTTGATCCGGGCTTGTATAGCAAAGGCATACGAGGTACACTCTCTTCCCTTACCGAAGCGCATTACCGCACATTCCACAAGGAGCGCTGCTACCAAGGCGGCCTGGTCGACGCAGGCATCCCTAGAAGACATCTGCAGGGTGGCCACCTGGGCCTCTCCTTCGCCTTTCATTATGCACTATCAATTGGACGTGTTCGCTTCGGCAGAAGCTTCCTTTGGCCAGAGAGTGCTCCAGCAGGTGCATAGGGCAGCGGACAATCCAGCCGCAATGGATACCCTCCCTTAGGGCTGACATGCTTTGGTATGTCCCATTCCTGGCCTATCCTGCAATCCCATTGGAGAAGGGGCGTTGGTCCAACCTGAACGCCTTTTCTCAGTGGAGGTTGCAGGATAGGCCAGTCCCCTCCCTAAAGGCCATTGGGTCTGGAGCCTGGGGGGGGGCTACTAATATTTGGATCAGCGTTTGTTCTTGCAGCTGTGCCATCATCGATAACGAGCCTGAAGGAGAGGGAAGGAGGCGTGGCTGTAAAAATGATGACTCAGTCTCTAGGCAGAAGGACAAGGTCAACACCCATTCCTGGCCTATCCTGCAACCTCCACTGAGAAACGGCATTCAGGTAGGACCAATACCCCTTTTTGCATAGGCTTTAGACATAAGCAGTTGAAATATAACACTTAGAAGCCAGGAACAAAAATTGTGTTACATAGTTGAAGCCCTGGAACCTATTCTGAAGCTCCAGAGTTTACATTCCTCTATCTCTTTGTTCCTTCTGCTTTTTTCTATCTCCTGAAAGGCTTCTTGAGACTATTGTCTTTCCATAAGCACTTCTTGAGTCATTTAAAGAAATCTGTCATCTTCTGTGATAAGCTGGTAATGGTGTCTCTGTTCTCTGCCTTTTTGCAGGAGGACAATCATCTTCCAATTAAGTCTGTCAAGGTTTCGACTGACTAACCCAACTAAGCAAGCACAATCAAGACGGTCCAATTTCTTTAGGCAAAGCTTTATTGAGTACATCATTTTGGCACAATTAAGGCAAAATCAGCCCTGGCTATTTCCCGCACAATCCTGTAAAATTAAAGTATAGAATTCTTCTTCCCCGTCTTGGTGTAGGTCACATTGTCCAATTAAATGCAATAGAATTGTTATGAGGAAATACTTCTGAGAATCTTAGCCACCTGCTGAAGTGTCCTTGATTCCCACCCTTTGCTCTCCTCATGTCTGGAATCTACATTTCATTTCCCCCCTCCCCTTCCTTGAGGTGATAATAGTTGCAACAGCGTAAGCGCACTTCGAAGCTTGACAAAGTCATGCATAGTTCTGCAGGGTGAGCAACAATATGGAACAAGCCCTGTTGGCCACGAGCAATTCTGTCCTTTTTCATGGTGTTCTCATAAATAATTTAAAAAGTGCTTCCTCCTTGATTTCTACACCAAACTGCCTGCTAAACTGCTCTCCCTATTCACTTGCTCAGTAATCAGATAGATGATTAGAAGACCAGAAGTAAATGCTGAAAACCAGATCATAAGTCATACAGTTGGAATTGCTGGTTCAATTGCTGGTTCAGACAAGGAGGAGCCATCCAAGAAGAACTATAGGGAGCATCGGGAACATGGAAGGAACTGTAGCAGAGTCAAAACAAGGAACAATGGAGATGGGTGATTGTTGTGAAGCAATCCCAGGAAAAGTTGGTAGGATTTGGGAGAGAGCAGCTGGATGAACAGCTGTCTGTGCATTTTGGAGAGGAGATGCAGCTACAGCCAGTCAGCACCCATGAGGAGTTGCCACCCCTGCCTGATCCAAAAACATGAAGGGTCAGGTGAGAGAGATGCAATGGAGATCAGTGAGGCTACTCGCAAGGAGACAGCCTTGCTCCTAATGAGGTGCACTGGTAGTGCCTACTTAACTAGGTGTTTTGAACTTGGTCGATGTCGGAGACAAGCACTCATAATCTGACTGGCTGTGGATGGTCCTAAACCTTTGATCCTTCATCTTGTCTTGAGCCTGTTGCAGTCATGTTTGGCCTTTGTCCTGCTTTGAACTGGGAGTTCTACTTTGAACTTGGAGTCGTGCTTGCCTTCGTCCTGCATTGAATTCATTGGGAGATTTGCTTTGTAGCTATTGGAGATGTGTTGCCTTTGTCCAGCTTTGGATCTGCTGGACCCATATTTGCCTCTGCATTGCTTTCAACTGATGGGAACTGTGGTTGCTCTCTTTGAGCTGGGACTTTGGGAAAAGACTTAAACAGGACTGTCTGTAAGACTTTGCACATATAGAGAGGGCTTGGGGAATGTCTATGGTTAGTTGTGTGAA